>AYEL01073626.1:0-33138 GCA_000484575.1 Olivierus martensii
AAAAATATTAACATTAATAATTTATATCTTAGTAATAATATATAGTAATATTTAAACATATAATTAAGTTTAAAAATTGTAAAAAACTATACTAGAATTGTGATATGGTTTTTGCCTTTTTACATATGATAATTCAAAAAATGCATTTGTTATGTTTAAAAGTATCTTGTTTAACTATAATTTATGAATGTAATTGAAAAGAGTTCATATAGAGTTGAAATTACTTTTATTTAGTAAATATTAAAAAGTATTGATATGAAACTTTCTTTAGTGGTGTTGTTCTATAGTTTTTTTGTCAAGTATAGTAGAGGTTTGATCATATTTAATTGAAATTCATTTAAATAGTTAATAAGAGAGGGAAAGAACTTATTTTTATATACAGCATTCTACTCAAATATTTATTGTGTGATATCATTTTTTTGTGACAAAAGTTTATGTTTCTTGATATGCTATGAACTGAATAGGGCCTATTGTATAGTGATTATTACTCTTTGAATTTTCATTGATATTAAATCACTGATAAAGCTAATCTTGTAAATTATTGAATATATTACTTTTTCAGTGTAAGAATAAACAAAAATTATTTGTTTAACATTGCAGTTTTACAGAAATGAGCATATGATACATGAATTGATGGATTTTTAAAAAGTTCTCTAAAATTTGTGGCTTGCTGTATTTATTTGAAATTTTTAAGGTAGAGATAAAAAATTTTATATATTGCAAAATAATTTTTTTTTTAATTATGTACAATGTTTTGAAATATTTTACTTATTTCTTTTTTTTTATCAGATTAAGCAACTTCATTGTATTTTAATTTTTTGTTGATGAATTTCCAAAATTTTCCTAAAACATCTTCAAAATTCTTCTCTCCTCTAGAAAACACAAATCTCATAAACAACAATAATTGATATATGAAAGTGATATGAATAAGTGAAGCTATTTATATTTCCTCAGTATAAAAAAAAAATTTGAAAACTTATTCCTAGATAGCAACACTTAGGGAAATCTAAGAATTATTTATACAGTAACAGGAAGAGTAGGGCATGAGTACAAACTGAATATTCAGGGAAAATTTTTTAATGTTTTTCAATGGATTGTTATATTGACATTGAACTGAAACATCCCATGAACAAATCAAGCCAATTTTCTTATTCAATAGTATTTTCTCAGGATCTCTTTCAGTTATTATTTGTTACATACTTGGTGTGCATGCTTTTTAAAATGTAGTCTCAGTTTTCAATGTAAATATATTATAAGTTTGTATTTTAATTTTTTATTGTATTTTATAATGAAAAAGAAAAAAGTGATTTAGTGAGACAAAATGCAGTTTTTTATGAGTTATCATATAAGTTGCTCAGTCTTGTTCCTGTTTTCCCACTTTATAATATAAATGGAAAAATTATTTCTTCTGGTTTATATCATGCTTTTAACGTTACTGTATAAATAGATCTTATAAAAACAAGTATCACATTTTACAATAAAAAGCTAAAAACATGTTAGATATCAGAATAATTTTCTATTGAATTTAATATATTTGCCTATCTTAAAAATGGGCTTGGTCAGTTGAGAGAACAACAACATGATAATTTCTACATTAAATGGGGGAGATTTAATGCAGATGTGATTATGCTATTTAACAAGGAGAAATTTATTTTTCTCTTGTTAAATTTTGAAATCTGTAAAAATGTGTGTTAAATTTAATGAAGGTTTTTCTGACTTAATAATTAATAATGAGGTTTAAAACTTTGATATTTATTTATTTTAGAAAAATTAATAAGTTATAGATTTCAAAATAGAAATTAGTTGATTTATTATAGAATAAAATACAAATATAATATTCTACAATGGTTTTGTTTTCTGCTTTATTTAATTTTGAAAATTCATTAAGCTGGAATGAAAAATTTAAATATAATAAAATTGCAATTTTTAGATAAAAGAGAATTTTACAGAAAAATCTATCATATGCTGTTTGCTCCATTAGTAGGAAAAAATTATTTACATAAAATATATTAAATATTTATGTATTACATAATTTCAGAAATTATTATTATTATTATTAAGCAACAATCTAATTGCAACAATCAACAAAATTTGTTTAATCTAACTCAAATCTCAACAAACAATTATTCACAATGAAAAGAACCTTAAATACTATTTAAATTCTACTACCTCCACCTCCAATACAAACTTCAAATAATAGTCGATCCTTACAAGAAACTCAAATGTCACTTTTCGCCAATTCTACGTCTGGAAATTCAGCACCTCTCTCGGCTTGTCAACTGCGTCGGTCTTTTACACGGGTGACTTACAATCTCGCACTTCGCTCATTTGCATACTTACATGTAACAAGTTCAAAGTTATCAGTTTACAGAGTAATTCATTCATGTCATTATCTTTACAATTAATTTATATATCGAACAAAAATACCGATACGGATCATTCTTATTTTCACATATCAGTTCAGTGGTAAGTATTATGTAGATAAGAGGACACCGTTAACTGGGATAGCTCTTCCGGATACGGGTTCCGATTCCGTATCATGTGATTGCCAGCTATGCTGGAGAGCGTGGAAGTAAGTTAACTTTTAAACTAAAATATAATACGTTAACATATAGGAAAATAACGATAAATAAATAATAGAGTGCATAATAAAATAAAAATAGGACAGGTCCAAGTTAACTTCCTCACAGCCATACATCATACAGCTCTGCTTAAAACTGTATTCATCAGGTTTTCCATATAATTTTCAGATTGATTTATCCTCACATATGGCACTGTTGTTTTAGTTTAATATAAGTTTTGCTCTCTAGTATCAAAAATTTGATTTATTTATAAGTTTTTCTAAACAATAGTAAACAATATAATATTTTATAATGCATGAAATCTTTATAAAATTTAAATTAATTTGTATTTAACAAATATTATTTTGTTAATTATATAGGATTTATTATATTCCCAGTAAAATATGATTACTTACAGTTATATTTAAAAAATTTTAAATATTACAGAATTCTTCACTTTTGCTATTACAGTACAGAATAACTGCCAATAGTCACTTTTTTAATAATTACAAACTGACAATATATAGCATAAGATTAATTTCTATTCTATCATATGAATTAAATCTTCCTGATTTTTATGGGATAAAAATCAAAATCTTTTCTTCAACCAAAAAGTAACCAGACTAGTTTATATAAAAACAATAGACAGAACAAAATTATAATAAAATACTCGTCCATTGCAATGACCTAAATTTGATCCTGCTTCATCCCAGCTGAGCATCAATGTATTAATTTCACATACACAAATATGATGATTTCAATTAAAAATCTTTAATAATCAATTATAATTACATAAATCACAAGAAATAAAGATTAGGATAAACTGAAATAATCAAAATGTCAATTACAGAAATAAATCAATTATTCTTTGATTTATGGTCACTCGTATAACAGTGATGTAATTAGTAAATTCTGTGAATGGTCAATGAAATTCACATGCATGTAAATTCATGCACAAAGATATGATATACAGAAAGCATCTCTTTAGTGCGTGTATTTTTGTGTTTGTTAAGTTTATTACAATAAAGTGGAGTGTAATAATAAACATTGGTAATAGACAAGCTATAAATTTTAGGGATTTCCAATCACTCTTACTTACAAAATCAGGCTTTGAACTAAACACTATGATAAATTTAGGACTACCTGTAAAATATTATAATTTAGAATTAATATTTATTGTTATATATACAGGTTATGGCCAATACCCGAAGTCTAGCCAATTCGTGAAATGGCTGGTCACTTCTAGATTTGGCCAAAGCCTGAAATATATGAGAATTTATAACTATTTCAGGCTTTGGCTGGCCAATTCACGATGTGCCCAACAATCAATGGCCAATTAGAGAATTGTCCAAGAAAAAGTAGCCAAAGCTAAAAGTTTTGCAGAACTGATCATGCAGTTATGGGAGTGGATCATACCAATTCTAACTCATGTTAATTCATGAAGATAAAGTGAGAGAGCCCTTTGTTAAAATTTTCATAATTCATCACTGCTTGTACTTAAGATGATGATGTAAACAGTAAATTTTGTGATTCAATGAATTCACATGTGCAATGGTCTGATATATGGAAAGTATTCTTTTGAGATCTTGTATTTGTTAAGTTTATTATGATAAAGTGGAGTGTAATAATAAATATAGGTTTGCATATTATCTTTGCATGCCTGACTGAAATTTAATTATTTTTATTTGCTTTTCATTTGTTTAATTCATAAATTCAATTCCAACCACACAGATTTTTTTCTTATTTTAAATGCTATAAAAACAATTGAATGACTCGGCTTTTAACTACAGATATTTGTCTTTTTATTCAATACATTTAGATAAAGGAGAAAGAATAGTTGAAAAATAATAATCCTAATCTAGCCAAACTTCCCCTAGCAATTTTATTTTTGAATTAAAAACAGGCCAAGGCAAATTTTTAATTTCGGGAAATTAGTAAAAATTAAAGTTCAAATATTAAATAATAGATGGCGCCACTTTAGCCTAAATTTAAATTAATAATTATTAATCCGACAGATGGTGGAACCACCGTAGCGTTAAATTAAAAATAATTAGTAATTTGGCAGTTAATTCAAAAATAAAACCGCTAGGGAAGTTTGGCTAGATTAGGATTATTTGGATCTCGTAAATCCCTTAGTAAATTGTGAATTATGATTAATTAAAGAATAGTTGATTTATTCAGAAAAATATATATATAATCTCATCTGATAAAGTTTGAGGTTTTAACCTTGACCTTTCCAAATTAATTTTATCTCCATTATTATTTTATTTTTGGTATTTTATTTAATTTAAAGGTTAACTTACATTTCACTCCTTCCACCTTAGAAAAATCTGAAATTACAAGTTATGAAATGGAACTGCTGTCTTCCAATGAACCATCACATAATGACATCAATTTTAAAATATCATCACAGATCCAATTTGAGAATTAAAGAATGGTCTCTTATAAAAGACTTATAGCTGGTAAATAAGTATTTTCAAATTGTAAAGAGAAAACATTGTTTTATCTATAAATCAGAAATTGAAGCTGTTGCAAGTATATAAACAAGCCAAGATGGAACTTGTACAGTTGGTATAAAAAGAATCTTTGTTATTAGGGGAACAAGGTATATTCTAATTCAGGGGTGGGCAACCTTTTTTTTTGTAGGGGACCGTATAGAAAAATTATGGTGGGCCACGGGCGAAAACAAAAACAATTGATAATAATAGTATTTATTTAAAAAAGAGAAGTTACAGATATGTAAGTACATAGCATTGGTATTAGATATAATAAAATAATGTGGCTGATGTAAGTATACATAGCGTTGGTATTACATATAATAAAATAATGTGAATAAGTATACATAGCGTTGGTATTAGATATAGATCGGAAGAGCGGTTCAAGCCAAAACAAAAACAGTTGATAATAATAGTATTTATTTAAAAAAGAGAAGGTACAGATATGTAAACTGATGATAATAGTATTTATTTAAAAAAGAGAAGGTACAGATATGTAAGCATAGCGTTGGTATTAGATATAATAAAATATGTGGGTATGTAAGTATACATAGCGTTGGTATTAGATATAATAAAATAATGTGGCCTAGGCCAGAGGTTGCTACCCTTACTTTAGACTATTGGGTCAGGGACTCAGCCAGAGGTTGCCCATCCCTATTCTAATTAAACAACTATTAGTGATTTTCAATTCTTGTGATAGCAACAATTGATTGACCCCTTTTTTTGATATCTCAGTATGGAGGTAGTAGAATAAAGTACAGTAAAATCTGTTTAAGCTGGAACTGTAAAAGCCAGAATCCTGCTCAACATGGAAAATATTTTTACTCCAAAACAACTTCCATAGAAATATCAAAAGAAAATATATGTGTAACATGGAAACTGTCTAACATGGAGACAGAATATTACTGAATAATATAACACCTATATAAGATTGAAAAATAACAATTTTTTTCTCAAATAAGTTTTCATTTTAGAATTAGAATAACGAACTGTCTATTCTGAAATTGAAAGGTACTTTAGCTATAATAATTCAGCTACAATATTGCATATTATTTAATCAAATTGCCAATACAGTACAAATATTACAGAAAATTAATGACACTATATTTAAATATAGAAATGATTTATGTGATCAATTTATTGGAATATTATTATTCCACATCCGTTTCTTAAACTACAGATTTTTTTATCACTATTGTTCACAGTGCCCTGTCAATGCTCCAGGAATGAATCAAACACACACTTTTGAAAAATTAATTTATTTTTCACAAAATTATTAAACCATAAATTTATTTTACACTTAAAAGTCTATACTAAAATTATCTTTATAAAAATTTACCACTTATAATATGCATTTCGGCCATGGTTTTGGCCCTCTTCAGTTACATTTATATGTTAATTTCTAAAAATAACTATCTCAAACAATTCTTCATCAATAAAATCAATGAAATAAGACCAATAGATTAATGACACTATATTTGAATAATCTTAGAAAATTCTTTTTATTGAAATTGGGATCAAGTCTACAGTCTGGGCTGAATTTTGGTGTTTATGAGACTGTAATATGTATGCTGCAACTTAGCCATCAATTAGTTTCAATTTTGTTTCTATTCGTCTGGGATATTTCATTTTCATTATCACTTTTGTATTTTTGCTGTTTTTCTTGAAATGACTGGACGAAAGATTGACACTATCATTACAATTGAAAATAGATTTCATCAAATGCAGCGAAAAGGTTAAAATGAAACCTAAAGAACTGGCTGTTAAATTCAAATGTTGAAAATCTCAACTTTATGAAATTCTAAAACATAAGAATAAAATAAAAGAAGAATGGCTATTAGATAAAAGGAATTTAAGTTCCAAACACAGATTAAGAATAACAGGAAATGAAGATCTAAATTGTATTCTCTATGACTGGTTTGTTGATGCATGCATATAATCACACCACATCACATTAATTTTGGAATTAAACAATAATTAATAATTATTTTACAGTGGATATAACGCTCTCATTTATACTGCAGATTTGAATATACCGCAGGTCTTTCCTGTTCCCCACTCATTTGAAAGAGATTTTGAGAAAAATATAATACATCGCATAATTGATGTCCGTCCGTCACAATACAAGGATGGATTGCAGAAAAATGATGATTATGAACCTTTTGGGATAAATTAGACAGCTTTCTCTTATTTTCTAATTTAGAATCACTAAATTAAAAATAAAAAAAGCCGTCGGTTATAGCACTATAACCGGGGACCACTGTAATTATTTATATAATGGTGTTACTATGTATTGGATTAATAATTAATTATTTAAATTTAAGTTAAGTTAGCTTCATCTATTATTTAATAATCAAAATTTAATATTTGACTAATTGCCCCAAAATAAAAATTTGCCTTAGCCTTGAATCAATCCAGGAATACTGGGTTACTGTTTCAATTCTTTAACAAGTTAGATTATAAAAGTACTGGCAGATTTCATTTCAGGAAGTTAATATATTAATTAATTTGGCTGGTTTAGAATATTTAGGCTAATCCAGTAATTTGGTGCTGTATTTTATTTATATACTATCAAAATATGTACTATTGCAATAATAATGTAATGTAAATGCACTAAATGTTGTTTTTTTTTAATATCAGAGTGAAACCTGGATAAGCTGGAATATTGTCTACAGTGGAAAAATTTTTTGGTCCCTTGTGATTCCAGCTTAGACAGGTTTTACTGTATTAAAGTTATTAATTCTGATTAATAAATTTATAGTTATTCTTAATTTTTAATTCATAATTAAACGAGTTTTTCATTATTAACTTGTTGTGCTTTATTATTGTTTCAATTAAGCTTTTTAAAGTTTGTGCTTTTGGATTCTATAAATTTTATTATTATTATTTAACTATCTGTTTTTGGATTTATTCAATTTACAAGTTTAAAAGTACATTAACTTTTTTATCTTTAGTTCTAGCAAACTTGTTCATTATTTTAAAAATTGAAGTTCCAGTTGTTTTGTGTTTTGTCATGTTAGTGTTAGATTAGATATTTTGGAATTTATTTTCCATAAGTTAGAAGATTTGGCCAGACAGCCAGGATTCTAAAACTTGCAATCATAAAACCCATTATGTTTAAAATTGCAAACTATTACACCGCCAAAACAATTCATAAGTAAAAAACAACAGCACTAAGGCAGGAGTTATATTCATAACTTAAAAAGTATAGAAAACACGATTTATAAGTAGTAGCGCTTTCGATTTATTTGAAAATACTTGAAACTTATCGTATTTTGTTGCTATAGTAACAACTTGTGATGTTAAGAATTTTTTAGTGTGTTCTATGGAACTTATTCTGTTATTATTTTAATTTTGTAGCTGACGAGGATTTCCAAATAAATTGAAAGTGCTATTACTTATAAATCGTGTTTTCTATACATTTTAAGTTATGAATATAACTCCTGCCTTAATGCTGTTGTTTTTTACCCATTATGCTTAATAGATAATTCTTGATAGTTTTGATTATTGAAACTTTACAAAAGTATTTAATACAAAATTTTCTTTTTCCATAATGAAAAATAAATTTCAAAAAACTTTATCAACTGAAATTATTTCTTTCTCATTTCAGCTAACTCAGCTATTCTTCTTCAATGCTGAATAAGACTACAAATATATCCCTTTCAAAATCTGTTGCAATAGTCTCTCATCTGAACAAAAAAACTGATAAAAGCTTAGAATTTCCAAAATAACTTTTTAAAGGACAATTTTAATTTACCTACATAACAACAATTCTAGATTACAGTCTTACTTATTTATAACACTTGGCCAATATGAGATCCAATCTGATCAGCAAATTAGTGGAGCTGAAACTCAACACAGCCTCCTTAGAATTAGTCTACTTCATAGCTGAATACTATGCTCTAATAAGAATAAAACAGCTCTCATACTA
The DNA here is from genome assembly GCA_000484575.1 of Olivierus martensii. Lineage (NCBI taxonomy): Eukaryota > Metazoa > Arthropoda > Arachnida > Scorpiones > Buthidae > Olivierus > Olivierus martensii. The sequence continues at coordinate 8,988 of AYEL01073626.1, forward strand.
CATTAATACATATGGAACTAAACAAACCCATGAGAATTATTTACAATATTATAAAATTCATTCCCTTACTTCAGCTGCATATTCTTGCATATTGCAGAAACAGCAACACTCCAGGAATATCAAAACTTAACAATTTAAATCTTTATATTCATAATGATCTCCCTCATCCTGAAATCACCTAATTAAAATCAAGAAAAACTTTTCAGAAAATTGGCTAAGAACTGTACAATTCTATATTCTCCATTAAAGAAGTGATTCAAATAATCCATATGATATGTTCCTAAAAAAAATTTGATAGAAATCTCTTTCTAAAACAATCTGCAGTCAACTTATTCATCTATATTGAAGCTAGATCAAACATTACAGGATTCCATAGCTACTACACCTATCTCCTCCACAGATTGAAAATTATTCACATTAACTCTAGATCTATAGATACATAGTGTATATTTGCTCCATAAAAATCATCCAGAAAGCCTTTGTTCTCATTTATCAATCAAATTCAGAAACCATTTTCATACAATATAACCTCAAAGTTTAAAATCTACTTTCTTTGCTTTTTGAGTTTTATAATTGATAAACACTTCTTGATTTTTATAATGAGTAAATGATAAATAAATTTATAATTTTTTATTTAATATCAAAAGAATCATATTAATTAAACAATTTAATTGTATTCTTAAATTCTATATTCAATTTTTTAACATTTCATTGTAATTGAAAGTGATCAAATAATAGACTAAAATATTTTTAATAATTAATTTGCCATTTATTTCTGCATAGTGTTGATTTATGTGATAATTTGCTCTATAGATAGATAAATTTTATGATAATTAACAATGAAATTATATAAAAATTTACATATTTATTCAACTATATTATATTTAAAAGTAATTATTAAAAAAAAATAGTTTTTAATAGAAAATTAATTTAACAACAAAAAATAAATTCCTATCAGGAATTTTCATTGTGATATTAATTTTGTTACTCTGTGATAATGTAACAGCAGCATGTTTTAATTTTATATATTATTTTTGTTTTTTATTTTTAATATTTGCTTTTCCCAACATAAATATAATTTTAATTTAAAATTTTGAATTATTACGAAATATATATTTTTTAAATAAATATATGATTATGCTTATTACTTTAATAAAATTTAAATATCTAATTATTAAATATCATGTTATTCAATTATTTACAAATTCGAATAAAAAAAATTCAATGTTCATATGAGTTTTGAATTCCGAATTTGAACACTATCGAAAGTATCATAAAACTATCGTTATCAAAAACATAAAATTTAATAATTTATAAGCGATGCAGAACAGATGATATCATTTTTGATGGATTCCCAAATTTATAAACATGACTAAACTAGTATATCTTTAAACAAGTAAACATGACTAAACAAGTATAAACACCCAATGATTAACCAAATAATTTCATATTGATTGTTTGCAATTATTGTTTACATTTAGGATACAATAAATTTATGAGAATTATTTTAAAACTATTTAAAATAATCAAAATTTAGGTATTTATTATAAAAACTTTAATTTGAACACTATATAATTTAAATTCTATAAATAAACAGTGTAAAATATTAAACATATTTAAACTTATAAATTTAATGCAATCATTCCAAATCTATCATATTAGCTGGTTAAAAATATTTAATAATAATTATAAATAAGTTACAAAATAATCAAAACAGAATTCAAATAGATAGTAGAGCATTATTATAGAGATTGAAAAAATGAATTATTACTATTAATTAAGTTAAAATAGATCTTACATACCTTTACGGTATTATAAATTCGTTTTGAATATAATAATGATCAACTTTCCAGCTAAACCTAATTACCAAACACATCAAGATTTGACAGAGATTGAATATCCAATTTTCGTCCCCAAATTTTTGCAGCAACTGACTAAAAGATAAAAGTAATCTAATGAAATTTCAAAAGTTATCATTGGTCATGAAATGTTATTCCTGGAAACATTATCCAATAATACGGCATGTAACAAATCTTAACCGTACTTCGGTGAAGAGTAAATAGGAGTGTAATGATCGAATCGTCCTCTACCGGTAGCTTGTGGAACTAAAGTGGGAATTTTTGTCGTTCTGCAGAAATGTGTCATGCTTATATGATTGCGAAATTATTTCGTAGTATTTTTTTTAACGAATAATGATATATACGTAAATTATTTCATGCGTAGAGTGTAATTTTGATTAAAATTGTAGTACGTTAGCTATTCAGTGTCAGAAATATTGAGAAAACGTATAGAAATGGGCAACATTCACACAGTGGGACCAAATGAAGCGCTTATAGTATCGGGTGAGTTATGCTATTTTATAATCTATTTTCTTCGCATGTAGCATTAACGAAAAGACTAATATTATATGAAAAGTGTATTCGAATGATTAAATATTGGCGTGACCATTCAGTTTTTTAACTGTTTCCGGTTCCGGTTTTTTTAGAAAACGTGAATATTGAAATAAAAAAAAAGCTCCTTAAAATATATTGATGTTTTTTTAACTCTGGGAATTTTTCTGCTTACTGTATTTTGTAAAACGTAGTTCTATGAGATCCTTATTTCTTTTAGGATGAATTATTTAAAATGATGTAAATAGCATTTAATTACAAAGCAAAAATTTAATCAAATAATATAAGTAATTTATATTCCTAGATAAAAGATAAGTATTATCTCTTGATAACTAGTTGATGATATCATCAAGGGATTATACATAACTTATACAATTGCACCAATTATTTAATAGTCACTAAGCCTAATCAAGTTAAACTTTACATCCGTGGGATGTAAAGTTTAACTCTTTACATCCGACGGTATCAAATAAGAAACACTTTACTTATTATTTTACTCTATATGTACCAAATAAAAAATTTTTGAAAATAAATTGTTTTTATTAAATGTGTACAAAATGTGATTTTCTTATTAAAAGGTTTTTTACTGAAAACAGATAATTTGGGCATTATAGGGTTAAGCAACCATCACATGGCCACTAAATCTAATCAAAGTTTAACTTAAGCATATTATGGCTAAATAATGTAATGTAAGCTATAATCAATAGAAAATTAGAAAAAGATAAAAAAAATTTAAAAACTCTTTAATATGAAATCTGAAGTTCAATAATTTAATGAAATAATATACAGCACAATAGTCGATATCTGTCATTAATTTAGTAACTCGCAATCTCATTGGAGTCACGTACAACAGTCACATGGCCATTATAAACCAATGAGACTGCTCAATTACTGAAGACATGATCATAGTAATCCAATGATATTGGCCAGCTAACATATCACGTGGACACTGCAACCCAATGAAGTTGCTCAAACAGCATTAATCTTCCATCTTGGATTATATATCAAGTAATTTAAGCATATTACAATATATAAAATCCATTTTTAATAATCAATACCTGTCTTTAAACCTTCCTGCATAAATCTCCTAACAAACAAAAGTTATTTCGTAAAAATCCATTCAGCCATTCTTGCGTTATAAGTGAACACATGCACACAGATATTTCAGATTTATAATATATATATAGGTAACTTGTATAAGAAATTTTTAAAATTTTTCTCTGGGGTTCAGTGTGCCAGTTTTAATCATGCAATGCACCACTTTTGGCACAAACGCCTTCGGTTGGCTACCTCTGATTTAGATAATACCAAATAGCAAAAATAACACTAAATTAAATCATAAAAATCTGAAAAAAAAAAAAGAAAATAATGAAAACTTAAAAAGATCATCTTGAGCATACCTCCTGAGGGAAAAAATTAAATTATTCGATCATGTAAAAATGGAACTTTGTAAAATAAGTAAAAGAAAGTTATTTTAAGTTGTAATAATAATAAATTATAAAGAGGAAAATTAATAAAATATAATATCAAGAAATCTTTATATGAGTTGTGAAAGTTTTTTGTTAAAGAATATAAGTTTTACAGTTAACATAAAATTGAAACTGAAGAGGGCATCATTGGCTAAAATGCATATTTAGAAATCATGATTGATTGTGATATATTTTAAGATTTTTATGATTTAATTTAGTGTTCTTTTTGATATTTGGTGTTGTCTAAGTTGTTGTGATCAGGAAGTGTAATAATAAAGGACATAGCTACAGAGAAATAGGCCTATGAGATTTTTGTTAATCTTTTCTAATCTGTTTAAATCAAGGATTATATTTTATTCTTTATGATAATTTATAACTTCCTGTTCATATCTTAATACATTTTTCTTCAAATTGCATAATGAAAATGTTCCATTATTTAGATGTTCTGTTGCTAGTTTTATTATATAAATGATTGTCTCTTTAGTGTTTGTGTCAAATATATTTTTATATTAAATTTAACACTTTATACCATTGATTTTATATTAAGAAAAAATTATATTAACTACTACATGCTAATTGCAAACATATCTGTCATCTAATTATTATATCTTTCAAAAGTTTTTGCAATTATGATGATGTAAAGACTATGATGATAAGTGAACCTGATAAACTTGTCAAATTTTACCCTTGACACACACAACAGAAATTTTAATTCTAAATAATTTAGAATAATTATACAAATTACTAAGCCAACGAGAATTATTTCAAATTAAAATTTCCGTTGTGTGTCTCAAGGGTTAAATTTGGCAAGTTTATATCAGGTTCATTTGGATTAAATTCCCTTGAAGTTTGGACTGTAAGTTTATGATGACAAATTTTTTTTAAGTTAACTTTCCAATCATTACTGATTATTAAATAGTAAGGCTGTTTCAGATGATATTTTGCTTAAATCTGTGAAAGGACTATAGAGGATAGAGATCCATGAGAAAGCCTAGATTTATTCTATAATTTTTTTGATATATGGAACAAACTTTCAACCTACAGTCTTTAGATAGAAAACTGGAGCATTTCTATATGGTCGATCTGGCCGACATATTACGTTTTAAAACAATTGGCTTGAAAATTCAAAATCAGATGCCAATGAACAGGCTAAATAAGTAACAATAATATAAATTATTATATATTATATATGAATTAATCTATTTATTTTAATTTTTCTGGAGTACTTTAATATCAATAAATATGACAATGATTTTCTGGAATTATATAGCTAAAAGGAAATTTTTACAATGGGAATTCAATATTTTCTTTACAAATTTTTATCTAACAGCTTTCAGGGAGCACACTACGTTTATAAAACAAATGATATCTTGCTTTAAAACTTTTCCCTAATTTATATAAAGATTTTATTATTTAAGTCAAATTTACATAAATTATGTAATTTTTATGATAAAGACAAAAATAGAAAATATATAACAACTATCATAATATAATGCATTTATATTTTAAATATGGTAGCATGATAATGTTACTAATTATAATTCACTATCAATAGTAATGGTATTAGTAGTGGCATATATTCTCATTACAATAGTCATATGACCATCCTCCAATATAATGATCCTAATACAGTAAAATTATTGTTTAATGGTATAATAATTTTATTAAATTTCCTATATTAAATAAATACTGTAATTTAAATTAAATAATAATTAGTTAAAAAATTTTTTTGGATATCAAGATCTTCCACATAAAATCTAATTTATATAAAAACTTTGAGAATCTTTATTTAAAATATGTAGTTTTAGTAATAAATAGTTTTGATGAAAACAACTTCCATACAGTTATTCTTTTTCAAATATAAAAATTTTTTAAAATCATAGTGATTAACAAGGTTAAAAGCTTTAATAAAACAGAAGTTGTTTTTCTTCATAATAATTTAATTAATAATTAAATTTGTAAATTTTATATTTCCTATTCAATCTGTAAAGACAGACAAAATGCTAAAATGAACAGTATTTATGTTTTTATTTGATTACTGGATATACAATGTCAGTTCAAATTGTATGATCAATAGAAAGACAAGAATTGTAATATACATGTGCTCCTTAAGTTACAAGCATTTGCACTTACAAAATGAAATTTCATTTTCAAATTTCAGAAAATTTCAAAACTCCTCAATAATTTAAATATTATGATAGCAGAATGCTCTAGCAAACAATATATACAATTAGTTAATATATTTATAGTGTTATTTCAAGATGATTGCTATTACACCAGAAACCCTTGTTTTATAATCAAAATTTTTCATTCAAATCTTGAAATAATAAACTTCTAATTGGTACAATAGTGAAATATATTACAAAATACAGTATATAGAGAGTTATTTTAGTATGTTTGAAGGCAAAATAACAGTATCTGAAATATAAACAAAACTTACAAATTATGTCCATATCTCAAGGAGAACCTGTATCTTGAAAATAATGTAAATTAAAATTCACATCCCTGTAAGAATTGGTGATTATCATTCATCCATTGCCGTGCATAGGCAATCAACACTTTGGTTTTATTGTCTTTAGTCGATTTTCTTGCAGACATCTTCTTAAAAATTATTTCCCATCGAAATCTTTATCTATGTCAATTGTATTTTAATTGTCAATTGTTTTGTTCTATTATTCCTGTCTATAAAAATTTGTTTGATAATGATCTGAGAATTGTCGAATGTAGAACTGATGATGGACTCTAATTCAGTCCGAAAACGTTATTCACGATTAAAAATCTTTGAATACCTTGCTTATAGTGCTTTTGTATGATATTAAGGAAAGTGGTTTTTGTACAAATATAATTTGTGCACTTCTAAAAACTGAAGCACAATTGGACTTTTAATTTTGTATACTTTCTTACAATTTTATTTAAGTACCAGTATATTTTTATTTTTGTTAAATTTTAACATAAATTTTTAAAATGATCTGTTAAAAATTTGAAATCATTTTTGAATTTTAAATATTTAAAAATTGTATTTATAAGTTCTAGAATTGTAGCATTTTGTATTGTGTTCCATAACTTAAATGGTTTGTAAGAGTTAAAGATGGCTTAAAAGCCGAAAACATTACTTGTATTAAGGTGTTTTATTAGAAAAATATTGGATTGCTTATTAGTGCTTAAAATTAGTTTAAAAGTTATATTAAATATATTAATTAGATATATATACAGTAGTTTAATTGTCAATTGTTTTCGCATACAGTCGACGCACATAACAGAAGCTTAGATTCTACCACCCTACACATTGTAGAGTGGGAGTATTGGTGGAGACCTGTTGTGTATCACAATTGAAAATTATGTTCAGATAAGCAACGTTCCAGTTAATCGACATTTGGATAATTGACGCGCTACTATACATATTTTTTAAAACTTCCAAATAAACCTTCAAACAACTGGATATAATTGTCTTAGAAGTAAATGTGTGTTTTACATTTTATAACAAATGTATCTTCGAATATATTATATTAGTCTTTATTTTTCAAATAATTAAGCATAAACATTTTATATATTATAAAAAACACTTTTTAGGCATAGAAATGAAAATTCTTAATCATTTTTATAATGTGACACAATTTATATGATTCCTTCCCTCCTCTACATTATTTATCATCAGAAATCTGCTATATCTAATCCTGTATATAACACATGACATAGTTTATGATTCTTCCCAATGCTTCTATTTACTATATGTAGTTAACTAAATAGATATTTTTAATCAAGAGATATCTAATGTCTCTAAGCAAAGTACAGAAATCACTGATTGTCTTATTATTACAGGAATCATTTAGTAAAATTCAACTCTGTAACTTTCATTTAAAGTAAAATATCATTAATCTGACAATTATACAGATAGGCCTTAATTAGTGCGAGTTTGAATAATGTGATATTCGATTAATGCAAGCTATATAGGCCAGTCTTACTAATAAAGTTCCGTCCCCTTTTATGATGTCAATTAACAAATTAATGTTAATTTTCAGTTAGTCTTTTATGATGTCAATTAACAAATTAATGTTAATTTTCGGTTAGTACCATTTTATGATGTCAATTAACAAATTAATGTTAATTTTCAGTTAGTAAAACTTAATGAGGAGCAATCCAAGAACAGTTACTTGGCTTTGAAGGGGTGAAACACCAGGAAGATGGGCTTACTATTTATCATTACTATTATTCATATATTTGTTATCATATACATATAGTACAGTACAGAATTTTCTCTTTTAAAAAGTATCGAAATGGATAAAAGGAAGAACACTTTTGATGATGGCATAAGAGACAATTCCTGGTAAGTTATTAATTTAGATGATGAACAACGATGTAAAATATGAAAATATTTCTTAAACAATTAGTATTGTGGTTATTCATCGTGAAGTTGGCTAATGGCCGGAATCTCAAAAAGCAAGAATCAATTACCATGTTTTACATATAGTTAATACTTCGAATAATGCGAATTTGAATAGTGCAAGAAATTTGTGGAACCCATTATTCGCACTACCTGTATTTGTGAAAATATTTTAGTAAGACACAGACTGTCAAATTTGAAAAACAAATACAATTAATAAAAGAACTTTAGCAGTTTGAAAATATAAAAATTGGAAAAAAGTGTTGTTTTTCTTTTTATCTTCTTTTGTAGACATCTGTATATCTGTATGGTCACATTGTTTAACTCGGGTGACCAACCTTTTATAGTTCATGCTTCAATTTTTTCAATTTTTAGTTAAGATGCACCATACAAACATACTCCTTTTTCAGCCCTTTTAGTAATGTAATGATATTGCCCAGCTAACAGGTCACATGGTCACTAACACAATAAGGTTGCTCAAATAGCATTAATCTTCCCTCTCAGATTTTATATCAAGTAATTTATGCCAATTACAATATATAAAATTAATTTCTGATAATCAATACCTGTCTTTAAACCTTCCTACATAAATCCCCTAACAAACAAAAGTTACATAAAAATCCATTCAGCTGTTATTGCATTATAAAGTGAACAGGCGTGCACAGTCATTTCAGATTTATATATAGATAAATTGTATAAGAAATTAAAAAAAAATTTTTCTCTGGAGTTCAATGCGCCAGTTCTAATCATGCAATGTTCCACATTTGGCGCAAGCACCACAGGTTGGCCACCCCTGATTTAACTGATATCAATGAAATTGAGATATAAGTATTTCTTAGATTACTTGAGATCCCGTGAAATTTTCAATATTAATCAAATCAAAATAATGAAGAGAAATGCAGATCCTTTCTCTGTAAACCCTTCTATAGATTACATTTTTCAATTGATTTCAAACAAATTTTAAAATTTTATTCCTTATTTTATTTAAGACATTCTAAAAATATCATTCTAATAGGACTAAAATGCAGGGTTGCAGAGTCGGAGTCAGGGATTTTGAGGTTTTTGGGTGGAATCAGAGTTGGAATTTTAAACTGTTGGGAGTCAGAGTCAGACCTTACAAATTTTAGGGAGTCAGAGTCGGATCATTTGCCATCCAACTCTTCAACCCTGCTAAAATGAAGGAAATAAGGATCCTTTCATTAATGATCTGATTTAATTGACTTTGATCAGATTTGGTATATAAATGTTTATCATGTTATATAATGTTCCTTAAAAATTTTAATTCAATCAGATTAAAAATACAGAATGTATTTAATATGTCAACATATTGTTATTAGAACTTCAGTGTTTCAGAAAAACAGTTTTCATCCAAAAAGGATCCAATCAAAACATTAATATGTAAAAAAAAATAATCCAAGTACATTGAGAAATTAGAATATTTGTTACAATTTAGATATAGCTATTTGGTTGATGATTTAAGAAAGTAAAACAGTAATTTTAACTAAAGTAACCATATGTAAATTGTATTTGATTTGATTTTTTATTTTTTTATATATATATTAAATATTTTAAATTGGATACAAGCACTATATTTATGTTAACACGAAACTACTGTCCGTCCAGCTTAGCCGTGACCATCGACGCAAGTACGTGTGCGTTAACTGAACAAGTCCAGTGACAAAACAGGGATGACAGCTTTGCACATGGATGTTTTCAAATGCAAGATAACTGAAGTTGAATGGAAGTTTATTGTAATGTCGAATGCTAAATGATTAGTTTTGACGTTGGAAATAGTATATTTAATAGAATCTAATATAATATTAATTCAATAATTTTTATCTAATAAAATATAATCATTATATACATCTGGAATAAAAAAAATAATGATATATTTTTTTTAGTAAATATTTTATCTTTAATTAATAACTGTTCTCATCACACTCTGAATCAGTTGTTGAATCACTGTCAGTCAATGAAATACAGAGTGGTTCACACACACCTTCTGTAATTGCGTCTTTATCCTAGTAAGCTGCTTCTATTTTAATTAGAAAAAGATAAACAAAAACACTAAGATGACAAATAACAGAAATAAGCAAAGAAAAGTAAATTGAAACTGAAACCATTCCCACCTGTCATTATACTGACTGCGACTCTCCCTTTCGCGTTTGGACTCATCCGCCTTAGCTAGGCACAGTTTTCGTGGACAAACAATATATAACCTTGTGTTTGGCACAGCATGGCCCAGGTGGCCTTTGCATCACAAACCCCTACAAAACAAAAACAAGCACTATATCGATAAAATAAACAGTGTTCTCTCAGTACAGTGCTTGTATTTTAATTAACCAGAATTATTTTGGATAACTAAAGGTAGTAAAATATTCCAATAAGAGAAATGTGCTCAGTTTATTTTTAAATATGTAACTTACAGTATAATTAGGCAAATATTAGCAGATCAATGAAACTTTTGCTAGATGAATATAAAAATATTGTAAAAATGCAATTTCTAATGTTTAGTACAAAAATGTTTTAAAATATCTGTCTACAGTAGCAGTTATCAATCCCTGTTCACTTGCATAATCGTTACCAGCCCATATTTTATAAATTGTACTCTTAATATTAGTAAAATGAGTAAAATGTTTGTGATTAATATATTATATCTTTTGCCATTATTCAAATTTTTTCATTTAATAATGGTGGTACACATAACACAATATTATCATTTAGCCAGTTCACTCAAAATAGTTTGTTAAAATTTGTCAGATTCATTAATCTGCTTGATGTGGAGACATAAAACAAAAATTCTTGAGAGCTTACTAAATATTTTACAGCTTAAGTGAAATAAAAACAGCAAGAAATTATTATAAAAGCTATAAATGCTATTAATTGAATTTAAAGTGTAGTTATTTGAAAATACAATAAGTTGCAATGGAAATATAACTCTCGTCTTACAATTTCATGCAAACATGTTAAAACAATGAAAATATGTTTTAAAATAGCATATTTTAGTATGAAATTTATATTTTCTTGGTGAGCATTATACTTGAAATCATATTGTGCAAAATCTTCACTTCAAATTTATACCAAACGAATGCCAAACGTCTATCTCATAGACATTTGAACTTTTTAAAGAATTGCTAACAACTATCTAATAAATGCTATATACAGTATATCAGTATATGTAGTAGATGATCTTTTATCCAAAATGTTTGGACTTGGAGCAATTTTGGATAAATGATATTTTTGGATATTAAATATCTTAACCTTACATTAAATAAATGAACTGGAAAAAGATTTTGATGAGTTATCATATATAATAAACAATGTTAACATACAAATACATCCAAATGAATCTAATCAACTTGCCAATTTAACCCTTGAGATACACAACGGAAATTTTAAATCAAAATAAATTTAGATAAATTGAGAGCCTGTGGTAGATTTAGCCCGGTCAGGAATAGATCTATCGGTGAAGTCCGATGTTGGTTCCAAATTAATATAACTGCCTGAAGAATCAATCTGCTTGTTGGCCTCGGTGGTCTAGCGGTATGATGTTGGGGGGTTAGCCCAAAGGTCCCCGGTTCAATCCCGGGCTGAGGCAGATTTTTTCTTCTTCAGGTAAATTAGTCAAAATTCCAGTTTAATTTGTAATTAATAGATGGTGCCACTCATTGGCTTAGTAATTTGTATAGTTATCTAAATTTATTTCGATTTAAAATTTCCGTTGTGTATCTCAAGGGTTAAATTGGCAAGTTGATTAGATTCATTTGAATTATAACTCCCTTGAAGTTTGTATTGTATGTTTGTATACAAATACATGATTGAAAATCTTTTATTTAATGCAAAAATTGCAAATAGTGAAAAATAAATAAATTAATAGACCAAAGCCTCTTGTCATCTTTAGATCATGAATCAACCAAAAATAAAAGTAAACAATAAGCCAAATAAGGAAGATAAATTGTTTATTCAAAAACGTTTTTGGCTATCCGTGTAGCCTGCCTCAGTTGAAATACAGAACAAAGAAGCTTCTCCCCATCTTTTCTCATCAGGCTGAAACAGGGAACTAATCAGTGACCAATTCCTAACATCAACAAAACTGCTGGAGGAAGATTATCCTTTCACACACATTTATGAGAAAACACCGGACAATCCATTTCTAAAAACAATATTACCATTATCATCACCAAACATCGATATTTTAGGTACAGATGATAATAATAATAGTGACTATATTTTGTATTATATTATTATTATCTTAAAAATTAGAATTACATAACCTCAAACTACTCGAAAAACATCCATGTTAAAGAAAACATATGATTTACACCCGAACCACCTGTAAGCCCTTTAACAAAAATAAACATCAGATCACTGCAGCTATAAATCTCTTTGTACAGAAAAACATTTCAAGACAAGTATTGCAATATTCCCATTTAACAATAAACATTACCTCCATAAATATTGCGTAGATAATCATAGTTATCAATAAATATTATAACTGAATAAAAGACCCATATTAACATATATTAAGAAATATTAAAATCTAAATAATTACACATCCATCATATATTAACAAGTTGCAAGGAATAAATACAAAAATAATACTAATACATTAAAATCTAATAATAATAATAAAATCAAAATCTATAATATGTCTTTAATTGATAAAGTTAAAAATTATAAACAACAAAATATTAGAATAAATATTCTAATTACGAGATGGTGCTAAAAATTAGTTTAAATTAATTCAATTTATTAAAATTCCATTAAGAATCAAGGGATTAAATATGGCAAGATTAATTAGGATTATTTGGATTAAAATTCCCTTGAGGTTGGTTTAGTATATAAAGTTTAAACAAAATAGTATTAGATTCTAGTGAATAATGTGTTGCCAGACAATAATTTTCATAAACTGAACAAAAATGTAAATACATTATAGTACATATTAACAAAAATAGAAAGTTAAAATTTTAAATGACTAGATATTATTCACAAGAATATAATATAGTGTGCCAGACTATAATTTTCATAAACTGTACAAAAAATATAATACATTATTTTACATATTAGCAATATTAAAACAAGTAGTTCCTGTTGGTTGAAAAGTCACTCTATTTAAACCACCCAGCCAGCCAGTCCCAAGCCAAGGTGTAACGCAAGTGAGTTGTAGTTAATCAAGTGGTTGGTCTTTCTGACGGAGTGAATAGGTAGGGTCTCTAACATCTTGTCTTCTCTAATCCTGCTAGCAGTTTTTAAAACTTTAACCTTGTCCCATATAATAGTTAGGTCATGCTCCAATGCCCTCTTGTGCTAAAGCAGTGTCCACTTCCTCTTTATGGATTTCATTAATATGTTCTTTAATCCTTTTTTCTATAGGCCTACAAGTAAAACCTATATAGCACTCATCTCTTCCAAGACTATGATTAAAGCACATCCTGAAACATTTCCTGACCTTATCCTTATCATTCCTTATGAGGTCGAAAACTGTGCTACTCCTTTTGAGTGCTATCGTACACCTCTTATGCTTTCCTAAAAGTGGCCTAAGCCTACTGGTGATGGGGTTCAGATCAGTCCCTTTATAAATAAGAAAAGGTTGTAGAGGGCACCTATTGTACACAGACCTTTTGACTCTTGGATAGATCCCTAAAAGGAACTTAAGCCTGTACCCATTTTGCATTCCTTGCTTAAGTAGAGTCCCTATTTCTTCGTACCTACTTCTTTGATTAGAGCAATGAGTAAAGACTCTCCTAAGCAAGGACCAGAATGCTACCGCTGTCTTATACCACCACAGATCTGTGGAGCAGGCAGGGATAAAAATTGTAGAGTAGGTTGGCTTGAAATAAACAGATGTAATGTATTCTCAATTAGAAATGGAAATAGACACATCAAGGAAATGGACTGCAGTTGTGTCAGACTGCTCTAACTCAAGTTCTAGCCCTAAAGTGTGGTCAGAGAGATTAGTTAACAGCTCAATATTATCACTGAGGCCATCGCATAAAACCAGGATTTGACGATATTCTGGTGTTATGGGATGGCCCCAGTAATCATATTTTGCATAATTTAATTATTTGTCACAATGAATACATACATTGCTAATAATATAAAACTAATATTAAATTTTATTATTAAAAGGAAAATAAGTTAATTAGGTAATTACAAATAATATGCTTAATTTTTAATATTAATATTTATTCTGATTCAAATGGACAATAGAAAATAAACTTATCTTTATTTGAATTAAACAAATTCTTTAATTAAGATATTCATCAATTATTAGTAAAATACAAAATACAACTAAACTAATACAATCAAAAAGCCAGAGACAGACAAAGCATGTTGACTCAGCAAGTCAAGTTAAAGCATGTACCTGCCAACTGTACATATAACACTGTGAGCCACTCAGCAAACATGCTTCTATATGACTCAGTTGTTAACTCAAGCAGTGCTCCCAACTGTATGCATGACACTGCAAATTACTCAGCATACATGCGTTGAAATCAGTGTACCTATGTGCCAAATGAGATTTTCATCATGGAATCTCTGATGATAAATATAGTAAAATTATTTTCCCTTTTAAAAACAATATGATTGCTATGGCATCATAAAAGTGTAATTGTCATACTTTAACTGCAGAAATTTTTGATTCAGAATTTTAAAAAAATTACCTCAATCTAAATTTTTTGTAACTGCCACTTCAAAAAGTTCTCTAAATAGCATCATCTGAACACACACAGTGCAAATGAAAGGATAAGAGTACACACAGTTGTTATTGCTTGAAAACAGTTTCAAAAACTATCTGACACTCATTCTAAATAATAGGAAGAGAATACACTTGCAATGAAATAAATGTTCATATAGAGCATTGACAACACTGCTTGAACAGCCATATATATGTGTGGTGTACAGTTGAATAAAAAAGAATGATGTTCTGACTCAGCAATCAATTCTTCTGCCAAGTCTATAAAAATTGCTCTGTCTATCTCTACTTTAATAATACAATTTTACAAACCAGGACAAAGATTTCTACTTTGTAATCAGAGAAATATCTCTCTGGAGATCGTTTTTATTTCTCTGAAGTAAAAGCATTATAGTAGAGGCTGCAGAAACAATTTATTATACAATCATCTACCACTATTATATTTTAAAGCACTGACAAGCAGCAGAGTAATTTACTTCAAACTTTTTATTCCAAAACTAACGTTTTCGGCTCTTACGAGCCATACTCAGGTTCACATAAACAGTTACATACAGTTTCTAGAATTCCTTAACAGATACAAATAAAAAAAAAATCTTCATTCTTACCTAAAGTGTAGAGTTTACTAACTTAACAATAAATTTTATAAAAAAACAGTAGAAGAATATATAAGCGTAATTCTTTTAATTTCATATTAAATCTTCATTTTAAATTTAAAAATTTACCATAACACAATGTAAATTTAAAATAATATAAGATATATGGGTTATATAATTTAATCAATAAAAATATTTCAATTTTTAATAACAAAAAAATTAGTTTTAAATTTATAATTTAATAATCTGAATTTTTACTTACCTGATGATTGTTATTATTTAAGTAGTAATACTCGTCGGGGCAGCTGACCGACGCAAGGATCGATGAGCAACGATGACAATGGTGACGACGAAGTGCAGAACTGTATTGTGTGTTTTAAAACAACTGGAACTGGACAACTGTCGAACTTGTAACGGACACTTTGAATATTTGAACTTTTTGTGTTAACATTCGGATAACTTTCAAAGTTGGATTATTTACATGACGTAACATCGGTAAAGATCTCAGGTATGTGGAGGTCGTGGAACTCACTCTCTCTCAACATTGTATTATCACACAAACAAAAATTGTAACGTAGGCTAAATTAGATTTAAGTTAGAAATTAAGTAAAATTCATTGGTAATTGATATAATCACTGTTAATTGCTATATATATATATTCTTGTAAATAAATATCTTATTTTGTTTATAATATAGTTATTTGAGTCAATTTCCCATCCCGTACCTCGGCGTCACGGATCCGCGCGCCATGCTCGATGGTCAAATTCAGCCAATTTTGGCATCCTGACATCTTTTAACAGCGCCTACTCTCTGCGATCCTCAACGCCATGCTCGATGGTCAAATTCGGCCAATTTTGGCATCCTGACATCTTTTAACAGCGCCTACTCTCTGCGATCCTCATAATCCTTACTCACAACTTTAGCCTACATCATCTTCCGCTAGGCAAATCCGTCTGTTTTATCGACATCATTTCTAACGATCCCGACTGGTGTCACATCCTGACGTTGTCCACACAAGGCTAAGGCCTGTAAAATATTGTATCATGCCCCCCTGGCATCATACACACTAACATTTTCTCTAATTAAAATAATAATAATAATAATAATAGGTCTAGGTATTAACATGGTTATAAGTTCCTCACTAATTTAAGATAAGTTTCCTTCTAACATAGTTCTAGATCTTCCATTAACATGTTTCTAAGTTCCTAATAATATAGCTTTATGTTTCTACTAACATAGTTTAAGTTTCTACCTAACATAGAATCGGTTACTAATATACTTCTAAGTATTGAGTTAGGTACTCACACCCGTCATCACAGAGATTAAGTTAGAATGGTTCTTTGCTTTTTCTTCATTTCACTTTTATATTTAGGCCAAAACAGATCCTTTAGTATTTTATTTGAGTGGAAAGGGGCAATCATTTTAGCCACCAAGCTTACCATACAAAAGAAAAAGATCAACTCAGAAAGACAATTTATCTCATCATTCAATTTTTATTCCTCATTATCATCATCTTCAATTCTCAGCAAAAATCCAGCATAGCAAAATACCCTTTTTTATATTATTTTTCATGAAACTTTTCCAGACCTCGCAAACTCATTAAACTGAATCTAACACTGTTACAGTTTTTGTAAAATTAATCTTAAATTTATCTGCAGGATTAATGAATATCTGTATCAAATATGTCTTGTACTGTAATTTCATTGATTAGATTATTCCTTTGTCCAGAATTTCACTTCAAAAATCAGATTTGGGGACAGAAATCTTATTTGTGGCAATAAATGAATTTAAATCAATGTGGAATTTATAGTATTGTCAAAAAAATAATATGATTATTTGATTTGCTTGCTTCATTTTCTCTCATTCCTTCAGAAAATATCTCTGATGTTATCCATTCCTTATTATTGAAGTAAGCAATTTTCTTATAAAAGCACAGCTAAGAAAAGAAGTTTGTCCAACTTATTACAAAAAGGGTGTTCAAATTCAAGTATAGAGAAGTATTCAAGGTAAAGAGAATTGTGGTTATATAAAAGTATAGGATTTTATCTTTTCAAAGAAACATATTCAACTTCAAAGGTGATCAAGATAGTCCTGTGTGTTTTACTATATTAGAATAAAATTGTAATTAATTTATTTAAATTGTTGATGGTAGGCTATGCAGATAGTCAAAAAAAAATTTCAATTAAAATATAATTATTATTTTTCTTATGTAAACTAGCTTCATTATTGCAAATAGTATATTATTATTCTTTAAGTAATTTTAATTGCAGAAATAAAATATTTAGGTTAATAATTAAAACCTATTATTGAAACTACTTTTATTACTACTGCATTCCTTAATTAGTAAATAATTAAAATCTAAAATACAGAACTTTCTGCAGTAAAATTCAAAACGATTTTATTTAACAAGAATGTTTTCAGTATTCTATAACATCATTGGCTATACACAAAAATACAAGAAAATGTCTATAAAATAAGAACAGAGTTATTTAGAAAATTCTAGAACATTTTAAAACACATTATTTATTTACATTTAAACTTGAGTTGCATTCTGAAATTAATTTTATATTAATCACGAAGCATATATTCACAATAGCCAAACAGGAAATACAGTAATATGAATCTGCTTAATTTAGAATGCGATTTAATATTTTAAATTAAGAAAATTAAAGTTAAGATTTTAAATTAAGTTCAGCAGTCTTTTAACTCTTTGTTAATTGCGTATTTCCACAGTAGGGGGAGTTCTTCATTTATTCTGTCATTAATAATGCAGTCTGTATTTTGTCTATATTATTTCCATTATTTCAATTACAAGTATTCCCTTATTTTTTTTACTTGTCTCAATACTTTGGTTTCATCCCTTTTGACTTTTACATTGTTGTTATAAATTTTTTTGGCCATCACTGGATAAGTTGCCTGTCTTAATATCTCTTTGGTGCTCTTAATATTCTGTCTTATTCATTCTGGATAGTGGCTCCTATATAAAATTTCTGTTTTTTTTCTTCTATTAATATATTATATACAGGAATTTCATATATCACAGTTTTCTTTGACGTTTTATATTTGTTTTTATTGTTCCTTAATGCACCAAAGATTCTGTGTTCCTTTTAAATGTATATTTCATTTTCTTCTCTTTAAGTACTTTCTTTATATTTATTAAACTTCTTATTGTGTATGGAACTGCTATGTAATTTTTCTTTCTTTGATTAGAAATTCAAATGCATAGCATCAGTCAAACAATGTGGTAAGATATGTGATCCAATAAGGTGGTCTCCAACAATATTGGCCCAAACATTTACTACAACCTCTCTTGGTAACATCTCGGATAGAAGATGCATGGATTTTGAGTGCAAGTACATAGTTGTTATGGGAATTAAAAATAATTTCCTCTGTGAAGCATGATTTATCAGTACATCATAAGTTCTGGAAATTTTGAGATTACTGCACACTTATGAAGGAACCACTGGGAAAATCACTGTTGTGGTTCAAAGTCAGGCTGTCTCATATTGCAAAGTCGCGGTTTATTACGAGTGTCAATACTAACTAAGCCTAACGGTTAGCGAGTTGTGGTTCAAAGTCAGGCTGTCTCATCGTATGAACTAGTTGCATATGAAAAGAATGTAGGCATGCATTATATAAAACCTGCCAAAACTTAAGTGATTGACATGCATTTCATAGCCAATTGCATGTGTGCTCATTTGACTTTCACATTGTTGCTATAAATTTTTTGGCCATCACTGGATTGGGAACGATATGTTTCAGAACTTCTTCAAATTCTGGGTTCTGCATGTTTCTCCTTGCACCTGCTTAATGTCTATCAGTCGACATGGTTCCTGCTTCCCTCAGATTACAATCAACATTAGTTAACATTGGTCTGTTAGGAACTTGCTGATTAGAGTATCTTTTTTTATACAATTTTAACAAGCTGCAGCAGTATTCTTGTGAGTTTTCCCATAACACAAATGCATATCAGCAAGTTCCATGAATGTGTAATCACCTCCATGAAGTCAAATTATTATCAAATAAAGTGAGGATGTCTGATGAAGCGCAAGCAAATCAGTGTGAGCAATCGTAGGTGCACTACATGCGTGTTTATTTAAATTATGCATTCTGCAGCAGTGATGTGACGACATATTGCAAATATTATCAAATTCAAATAAAGTGAGGATGTCTGATGAAGCACAAGCAAATCAGTGTGAGCAATCGTAGGTGCACTACATGCGGGTTTATTTAAATTATGCATTCTGCAGCAGTGATGTGACGACATATTGCAAATATTATCAAACCAATGCATGGACTATACTATATCACCAGAACAGGAAATCATACAGTTCATAGGATTGTGGAGTCACTATTTCACATTTCAGACCATGAGTTCCTTAATGAAAAATGTTTGCATATCACTCTTTACAATTCTTTAAATTTATGAAACATCATTCATTTACACTCTGCAGAAAGTCCATCATAAAATGATTTGATCAGATATTGAATCATTTTCAAAGTGGATTTCACTGTATTTATTTTTGGATTCATGATAAATAGATAATACAAAGCCATCCTGTATATTATACAAAACTATATCTATGGTTTTGTATAGTATATAGCAGGGCTGCTCAACCTTTTTATGATTGTGAGCTACTTTTTTCACCAGAGTGATATAGCGATCTACCAATATTCAGGGAATAAAAGTACAAAAATAGTAATGCCATCTATATAATTCAAAATTTATTAAGTAAAATAAACAATTCTCAAACATGAAAATATGAAAATAACTACAAATACATGGATACATAAACAAAAATTTTAATGCGAAATTTAATATTGTGTAAATCTTGCAATTGATTCAAAATTTGAATTATATGATGAATGAGATAATCTTAAAATTTTTACAAACATATTTTGTTGTGAATGTAAGTGTAATCTTAAAATTTTTACGAACATATTTTGTTGTGAATGTAAGTTCGTAAATCGTATAATTTTTGTTCTACATATTTTGGAGTCTTTCAATATTTCCCTTTTTTGGAATAGCAACAACTGAATTATATATTAGACAACATTTGCAATTAACCATGGAAAAAAGAAATTATATTCCCATTCATCATGACAATGATAAGTTTTAATTTTCTTTTCTGTGCTCATAATTATGGCTAAAAAAGAAAAAAAATTTAATAAATAATTGAAGAAGTTTATTTTTTAGTAAATTTAACTCTTTTAGTGTTAAACAACATTATATTGTTGTCCGGATCTGAGTATTGTAAAAAGAAAGAAAAACATTTCAGCCTGTAAATGCATTTGTCCAACAAACTTTTGCTTACTTGTTGAAATAATCTTCATTTATTGTCTTTGATATATTATTATATTCTACTGATTGATCTGATCTGCTATTACTTAATAAACGATAAAAGGGACACAAAACAAAAACACGTAGGGATAACCTCATTTTTTCTTGTTTCAACAAGAGCACAGACCACCTTTACTACATATTGTAAAATGGAAGTTTAACAAACAAATTGATCAGAAGATGGTCAGAGGCTTGTGATCAACTAAAAAGCTTGTCGTGATTGATTGGTAACTTGCATTTGACTGGTTGGGCAGCCCTGGTATACAGGATATGAATATGGTTACAAACCATAGATGATGATGATAAAAAGTAATATTTAATATTAAAATCTTGTGAATCATTTTTTACAAAATAAAATATTTTTGTAAATAATAATAATTTTTAATATATTTTAGATATTAGATGCAAATGTATTGTATTGTTGTATAGTGCTCATATTCTGTTATGCCTGTCTAATGTAGATTATATTAGAAATATTCCTAATCATGTTCAAATAAAATTTAATAATTATTTTCTATTTTACTTTTTAGGAAAATGGAACCAGAATCAGATGAATTCAAAGTTTATGTAACAGATGGGATACATAATTCAAGTTCAGTATTGATATTTGTAAATATTATATTAAGAAATGATGAAGAACCACAAGTTTCTTCAAAAAATATCACTGTAAAAGAAGCAGGTTTTCATCCAATTAATAGCAAAATATTAGCTGTAACTGATCATGACTTTCCTGGTGATCTTCTTTCTATACATTTAAAGACATCACCATTATTTGGATCCCTTAAACAAAGAATTCAACATAGAATAAACGGCCCTGTTATAGAATTAGAATTTGTAGAATTATCCATTGATGAATTTCTTCAAAATGTCATTTATCAACACGATAGTTCTGAAAATTTTAGTGATCATTTCACCTTAATTATTAGTGATGGTGTTCATAATGTTGTTCAAACAATATATGTTGAAATTCTTCCAGTTAATGATGAATATCCTAAGCTTGTCAGAAATATTAAGGCTCATGTGAAACCAGGTGAAAATGTTTTGCTTTCCAGTGCCTTATTGATGGCACAAGATAAGGATTCTTTGCCAGAAGATATTATATATTTCATATTAACACCACCTACTTTAGGAACACTTCAAAGAAAAGATTCATATAATAGAACATGGACTGATATAACACATCCAATATATTTTTCTCAATTAGATGCTAATTTGAATCTTATTAGGTAATATAATATTTCATTTTTCATGAAAATAAGGTATAGAATAAAATATTTATATTTAAATTTTGTTTTATTTATTTTTCAGATATCAGCATTTATACACTACAAATCTCAAGGATGAAGATTCATTTCTATTTATCATATCAGATAAAATTCATAATAGTTCTATCAATATTTTTAAAATTGGATTTAAATTTAAAAATTATACTTTTCAAGTTATTACAAAAACTGCCACATTGGTTGCTGGAACTTATATAATAATAGATTCTAGTTTGCTAACAGTAACTGAAAATAATAATTTTGAAAATATAACTTTCCAGTTAATTCAGCATCCAAAATATGGCCAGTTGGAATTTATTACTCATCCAGGAAAAGCAATTAATCAGTTTCATTTTCTTGATGTTATTGGAAGACATTTATTATATAATCAAACCAAAGATATTTCTGATAACTTTACTTTTACAAATGTTAAAAGTGTTTCTGATAATTTTACTTTTATTGCTAATGATGGATATTTTAAATCAAGCAGTATATTCAATATAATAATAGATTTTTCTCAAAGTGATAAATATAATCTTCCAGTTTTGCAACCTGTGACTGCTTTATTTGTGTTTGGAACTTCTTCAGTAATAACTAAAAAAAATCTCAATGCTTCTGATTTAAAATTATTTCAAGATAAAATTCATTTTATTATTATTGATGAACCTAAGCATGGTGTTATTTTGAAAGAAAATAAGAAAGTGATAAATTTCACTCAAGAAGATATCAACAGAGGAATGATTACATATCATCATAAGGATAATAGTTCTACAGTGGATAGTTTGGAATTTGAAGTTACCAACAAAGAAAGAAAAGGATATATCTTGGATGGAAAACTACAGACAAAAGCGACAAAGTGCGTGATGTTTCCTGACATTGCATGTCTTGGTGCTGATGTTTCAGGTAGTTTATGATGAGAATTTTGTTTTCATTAAAGTTGATAAATGCATTCAAATATTGATCCAAATTTTTTATTACTAAACTTTTCTAAAATACATTGATTGTAATAATAATTGCATGTTTTAATGCTTTTGCAATATAAAATAAGTTTATATGATTCTACAATCAAAAAATAACACTCAGCTTAGAAAGAATCAATTTTAATAATTTCACAAAAGTACTTTTATCATCATTCCATTGTTAATTACTACTGAAAGAATTTTATAGACTAAGAATGATTTCAAAATATAGTTAGTACATATTTAAATGATTAATTTATTCCATATAAGTTTAAAATTACATAAGTCCAATAATGCTTATATTTGATATATCCATATAGGCATGTATTTCAATGGATAGCTAACCTATTTTGACTGAAAATTCTCTCTTCCACATATTGCCCATTTAAATTTTATTTTGCTAATAATTTTTAATATTTTTTTGATGATTGATAATGCAAATGTATTAATTCTTACAATCTAATTATAGATGTTGGTAAATATTTTGTATATTTTTCATTAAATTTATCATAATTGTTTACTTATAGCACAGCCAAAAATTTAGTAAGAATGGCACAATTGAAAGAATTAGGAAATATTGATTGTTGTTTGAATAGAACTGCAATGAAAAATACATAATATATATTTTATTGTCTATGATTGATTTATTCCAATCAGATCTATTATACACTGCTGCTCATAACTATAGGTCCACCAGGAAACAACTGTTTGCGAAAACATAAGGAACCCTAATGATATTAGAATAAGTTTATGGTGTACTATAAGTGTGAGACAAATGATTTCATGTTTTATTCAAATATAAGCAAAAAAGTATACAGGAAATACAGCAGAAGTCATTTTTCACACTGTCCATATATATAGGACCACCCCTGAGATCCCTGAAAAAAACAGACATGATGGCAGAGCTTGACCTTCTAGAGTGTTTCTTAGTAAGATATAGGTCCTCCTCTGTTTTTCAGACACTCTGCCATTCTTTTCGGCATGCTTGCAACCAAATTCGACAGCAAGCCAGGTGAGAGTGCGTTCCACACAGCATACACTGCTTCTTCAAGGTCTGCAATG
>AYEL01073627.1:0-12814 GCA_000484575.1 Olivierus martensii
TACACTTTGAACTTTTGGATTTTGAACGGTGTTAGATTTGAATGGTTGATTGTTTCAGAGTTTTTTTCATATTTCTATTTTGAAATAAGTGAAAAATAATGAAATAAAACATAGATAATAATATATTTTCAATTTTCTATTCTAATTACCTTTACTTTTTAATTTCAATATTAAGTATATTCATACAAAAGATGAAACTGCAGTAATTACAAATTAATAATGTTTCAAAATATTATGAATTATAAAAAGCATAATAGTTATCTACATTGAAGCACTTGTCGATTTGCATTTTATGGTTCATATTGCTTGCCAAGTGTGTTGGTTGTATGATGCATCATCATTTGTAATCTTATTAGTGTTATGCCACATGACCAATGACTGTGTGCATGGTTTGAGTCTTTAGTTTCATATGAGTTTGAAAGGGAAATATCTCATTTTATTATATTATTAAAAATCTGAAAACTACAAGTTCTACTGTTTGAATTTATGTTTATGCAGCGATTGGCATTAGTTTACTTTTATGCTTATATATAAACAAATTTCATTGTTAAAAAAGTGGATATTAGTAGCAGGGGAAGTGCAGTTGTTCCTTGTACTCCCCTGGTTACATTGCTGTTGTTTATTGATCATCCTTTCTTGTAGTCAATTACAATTTATAACTAGTTAAATATGTATAAAACGAGCACTTTTTGCAGTGTAGAACAAATTTATTAAGACAACAAACATTTTCGGCAGCAGTGTATAATAATAATCACATGAAATCACTAAACAAATCACAACACAATACAATAATCTAATATAATCATAATAATACCTCTTAAATATCAGTTAAATAATTCTAATTATGTTAAATTAAAATGCCTAGTTGTCGTTTCTCTTTTTCTAATATGTTTAACATTTTTTTTGACACATATGCATCTTTATATATACAAGGTATTAAGGGAAGCCAATCCATTTAATCTGTTCTCTGAAGTTGAATTTCAGAAATAATCTTTAAAAATCTTAATATTGTTAATGATGTTTTGCCTATTGCTGTGAAATTGAGAGAGAGACTAAAATCTTTAATAATTTTGTATATATTTGAGAATATAGCTTCTTCCTGACTTGTGTAAAACTTTGCTTATGTAAATTTGACTTTACATAAAATATTTTCCATAACTTTTTAATATTTTTTTCAGATTGTATTTTCCATTGTAAAGATCTATGTTCTTTTTGAAATTGTTACAAGTTTTAATATATTAGTTTATATTATTAAAGTTTTGTATTACTTGATTTATTTATGTTTTTATATATAGTTTGTTGATCTTAAATATCATATTGCTGATATGATATTGTTCCATACAGAATAGCCTCTCAGTCAAGGAATAATATTCTTCTGTAGTGATGTGTAGGTATACTCACTGTAGTCTACCTACCCCTGGGAGTAGGTAGGGTGGTTTTTTATTCATAATTTTTGTCAAAAAATTATTTAAAGAGCATGTCGCAGATGTTTATGCATGCCATCAAATGAACTTAGAGTTCATGAGGAACCCAAATATTGAGCTTGCTTATGTATCCCAGCTTCTTCAGGTGGATATGAATGATTGAATGATGGATGTTCAATGTTTCTGCAATCTCTCATATCATGTAACAATGGTTTGACTCAATTAATGCCTTTATTTTATCCTCATCAACCTTAGTTGGCCTTCCTGACTGAGGAGTGTTGTTGAAGTCAAAGTTACCAGCACAGAATTTTGTGAACCATTGTTGGCAGTAAAGCATTATCACCGTTTATTATAAAGAATAATAAAACTTTATGCAACTTTTCACAAGCTTGATGCACATCTTTCTCTTTACAGAAGTAAAACAATAAAATATGGTGAAAATGCAAAGTTTGGTCTTCCATTTTCAACTTGTAAAATTTGTAAAAAATTAAAAAAATGGATCAAATTTAAAAAAAAAATGAAGCTAAAACTATCAGCTGTTAAACGACATAACAATAACACAGATGCGAATAACTCTAGTACTTCCAAAAATGAACAATCGCCATCTGTTACGAAAATGCATCATGACTTTTCAGACAACATAATAATTATTATTATTGCCATTATCATTGATGAACTGTTGATGAGGGAAAAGTGATTTTTGTTTCAATTAGATTAAGCATTTTCTTTCTTTATTTATTTTGTCCATACTGTTCATCATGGCATACTCTCTTATCTTTTGAAAGTCATGCAAAGATGATTGATTCAGAAAGTTCAAAGTTTATTTGTTAAGTACTGATTAGCAGTAGGAAATAATTTAGATTTGTTTTATGTTTATATTTCTAAGATGTCCATTGCTGAGATTGGTTTGTAACCAAAAACATTTCAATTAATAAATTATATTTTACAGCTAACCAGTACTTAATGTATACACTTTGAACTTTTGGATTTTGAACGGTGTTAGATTTGAATGGTTGATTGTTTCAGAGTTTTTTTCATATTTCTATTTTGAAATAAGTGAAAAATAATGAAATAAAACATAGATAATAATATATTTTCAATTTTCTATTCTAATTACCTTTACTTTTTAATTTCAATATTAAGTATATTCATACAAAAGATGAAACTGCAGTAATTACAAATTAATAATGTTTCAAAATATTATGAATTATAAAAAGCATAATAGTTATCTACATTGAAGCACTTGTCGATTTGCATTTTATGGTTCATATTGCTTGCCAAGTGTGTTGGTTGTATGATGCATCATCATTTGTAATCTTATTAGTGTTATGCCACATGACCAATGACTGTGTGCATGGTTTGAGTCTTTAGTTTCATATGAGTTTGAAAGGGAAATATCTCATTTTATTATATTATTAAAAATCTGAAAACTACAAGTTCTACTGTTTGAATTTATGTTTATGCAGCGATTGGCATTAGTTTACTTTTATGCTTATATATAAACAAATTTCATTGTTAAAAAAGTGGATATTAGTAGCAGGGGAAGTGCAGTTGTTCCTTGTACTCCCCTGGTTACATTGCTGTTGTTTATTGATCATCCTTTCTTGTAGTCAATTACAATTTATTACTAGTTAAATATGTATAGAACGAGCACTTTTTGCAGTGTAGAACAAATTTATTAAGACAACAGACATTTTCGGCAGATAGCCCTCATCAGGTTAAAAAAATACACAGAACAGAATATTGTAATGGAAAAATTTTATTTATTTTAATCAAAACTTCAAAAATTTTATAAATAGATAAATTTAAGAGTAATATTCAATTAAAATTATATAATTTTTAAATAAATAAAGCTGCAATGATTTCTGTGTTTATTGTTTCATGGCCAACTAGAAGTTACTTCTTGTATTCACCAGAGGCTACTTTGGAATTGGTTATTAAATGAAGAATGTGATTCAATGGGCAGTGTCCAGATTTCTCCTGAAAAAATCTGGAATTGAATACAATTTGACATTAGTAGCTTGAAAATTTAAAATCAGTTAACAAGAAACAGATTAAATAGATAACTCTCATAACTACTATATTAGTGTGTGCAATATTATATTTATTTTAATATTTTTTAAATATTTTAACATTAATTAGTAAAAGACAGTAACTTTTTAGAACCTATGAACAATTACAAATTTTTACAATGGAATTAATAAGTTAATTTTTTATGAAGTTTTGGTTAATGAACAGAATGATCTTATTTAATTATAAATAGAGTCAAACCTCAGTTCACAAATGCCTTGGTTTATGAACAAATTTTCTGAACACAAAGCATCTTGGATGGCATACTGTGTCTCGAGTTACAAACATACAAACCATCAACATAAACATTTTCAATGATAATACCATGTATCATTTTAGAAATATTTTAAAACATAGATGAAAACAAATCACACTGAACAATGTTTTAGTGAGACAGAGGCCCAGTGGGTCTGAAGCACAGTTGAGTGGTGCCAAGAGAAAGAAAAAAGAAAAAGAATCCTCTTCCAAACAATAACATTTCCCTTCCTCACCACCATCCACTTAGGCTATCAACTCTCCTCCATAAAGGTTTGATAAAACTAAATTAAGTTTTCATCTATATTTGTTCTGCTTAGTGTTGTGTTTATCTTTTTTGTGATAGATTTAATGGTTTCGTTGATTTTGTGTTAAGAACTTGTGCACAAAGTACTATTGTAAAAGTTTCATTAATTTTGTGTTAAGAACTTATGCATAAAGTACTGTTGTAAAAGTTTAAATAAGCAATCATCAGATCCAGGAATGGATTAATCCATTTTATATTAATTTCTATGGGGGAAATAGTTTCGGTTCATGAACATTTCGATTCATGAACAGCCTTCAAGAACAAATTAAATTTGTGAACCGAAGTTTGACTGTAATAGGTTATAAACATGAAACCATAGATATAAAATAATCATAAAAAGATTGATATATAATAATTCATTATAAAATATTCAAAATAATATTTTATTATAAACAATTCTTTATATTTTGAAGTTCTAGGATTTTTTGCTTTTTTAATGTTATATCTTATCTTCTACTACAAATTTATAAGACACATTGAATTGTGCTTTTTCTTTATAATTAAAAATGTTCATTCTTTACTTTCTGATGCAGAATTCATATATAAAAATAAATAGTACTGATCAGAAGAAATAATTTATTACAGAATTTTATTATTTATTTCAACCTATTCATGAGGTCTTTCTCAGCTAGTGCATTTGAAAACGACTTCATGAATAGGTTGAAAATGTTTCTGTAATAAAATTATTTCGTCTGATCAGTACTATTTATTTTTATATATTAAAGTTGTTATTAATTTTTGGCTTTTCAGTCTTTTCTTAAATCTTGTTTGTAAAGAAGTTTTTTTCAGCTATATTTAAGTTTGCTGTATTTGATATCAGTTATATGTTCAATTATTCTTTTTTAATATTCTAATATTAACTTCTGTATATGACATTATAGAACAATCTTTAATGTTAACATTAAATCTTCTTAAATATTGCATTTTTCATTTTTATATCTTTATTGTTTGCCATTGTAAATTAAAATATTTTTTCCAACTGTTTATAAGGGAAATTATTACATCTCAATTTTTTAAGATTTCACTTTCAATTTATATAGAATATTTATAGCTAAATACTTAGATTATGTGATACTTTTATATTTATTTTAAATTAGTATATTTTGAAGTTTGTTCTAATTGTCTATAATATAGTATTCTTTCAGAGACAAATAGAGGCTGATACTTAAAAGTTCTTTTGTGAATTATGTTTATTAAACTTGGTTCTCTGTAAGCTTGGTTTTATTCTTTTGTAATACTGCAAAAAATTAAAATATCACAACATAAGTTCTCTTACTGTAAATTCAAAAATAAGTATTAAATTACAAGTACTCTAAAAAGGTATACTGATTATTTCCATATAATTTTGAATAAATAGTTTATCCTTGCTGAGAATGCTTGCAATTTGCTTTATTTTGAAATATAAGAAGTACTAAAACAATAACAAAATTTATAAAATTTTAAATTATTTAATGAATGTATTTATTAATTAATGTAAAAATTAATAAAACCTTTTGTTTTGTACTATTTCTGTTAAATATACTGAATATTATTTATTTAATTTTATTATAATAAAATATCAAGATTAATTATTAATTTATGAATTATTTTTTATATTTAAGGAAAGAAATGGTAAAAGAAAATGATAAAATTATAATTTTCTATATCTTTATAATAATATCTATAGGATGATTGAAAAGTGTTTTGCTAAACTTTGGTATATAATTCATATGTTGAAACAAATATTTTTATGAACATGTATTCAAAAAATTTATGCTTCAAAACTGCTACCTTTTTAATATTCCCTAGCATAAGTTATTCAGAATAACTTTTGCATAAATGTTCAAAAATGCCATCTGTCTATTTCCATATAGAGTTTAATGTATACTTCAATGGTTATTTTATATATCGGGTGTTCAACCCATCAGTTCCAGAACAATTTTTGGTTGATCTCTTTTTTCCTCCTCCCAAGTTGATTCCTTCTTACAAATTTAATTAAAACTGAAAACATAATAATTTATTTATCATTATCTTGTATTAGTTTTAATTCTCTTTAAGTGTATTGCTATTGTTTATTTATTTTTCGTTATATGAAATCAATAATTTTCTTATCACTTGGAAGTATACACATGAAAAGTTTCTACTATTAACTGATATTGCACTAAAAATTTCTGTCGTGTTTCGGATTGACATTCTTGTTAGAATCTGCTTTTTCAAATATGAATGTTAAAAAAATAAATCAAGAAACCAAATTACAAATGATCATTTGCATGATTGTCTCCGATTGACCACTTCTTCATATCAACCTAATGAAAATATTGCCAGCTCCAAACAATGCGAAATTTCACATTAACTTTTTTTTTAATCAATCAACATTTCCTGTAACTTATACATCTGTAATCAATCTGTTGTTTTTCTAATTTTGATTTTCTAAAATAGAAAAAATAAATATTTTATTTCAATATATTTGTTTTATTTATTGAATAAAATAAAAGTGATAAATAAATTTTTAAATACACAAATAAAGTTTTTAGGGCTGGGAAATGGGATCTTTTTAAGAGAGTAGATCACTGAATAACTTAGTATAGAAAAGTAGCTCGCATAGTAAAAATGGTTGAACAACCCTGTTATAAATCATTAACTTACAAAATAAAATACTAACTGACAATTATTTCTTTAGCATAAGATGACACAATTTGAAAAAATAAGTCAAACGAAAAAGTAAGGAACAATAAAACAATATATCATATTTCATCAAATATAAGACACCATTGATTGCAAGATGCAGTATTATTTCCAGTATCACAAAAATAAAAAATTAAAAACTAAATTAAATTAATAAAAAGTTATTCAAATAAATAAAATGTTCAAGAACATAATTAATTTGCTCTACAGATAATAATAGGAATGCAGCCATTTCTCTAATGATATATTTTTACCTCACTAATATCAAATTGTCCCATTGCTCTCTGTATTTTTCTGCATAAATAATAACTTTTTGTTTCAATGCAGCATCCTAGTATAATCATCTTGAAAGTATTTTAAATGTTAATTAGGAATCCAAATATCATTAAAACTTAACACATGTACAGCTCTGGCCAAAAAGTTTGTTACATTCAACTAAGCGCTGGAAACCGGAAATCATGATCGGCTACAGTTTCCAATCCACGTACCGTGCTGACGCGTTAGACATATCCCACATGCATTCAATGTACGGGAGGATAGTGCCATTCGAGCATTTGAATAGTTAACAGGTCGCCGATTCATATCTGTATTGGTTAAGAAGCCGAATCCCCCTCTAGCTATTGCTAAGTGTCTTTTCTAAATGTCGTACAATTTCCAATTGATTTGTAAAGAGAGATCTGCAGAAAATGTAGGATGAAATTTACTGATGCTAAGCAGCCCACAATGTTGGCTTCCCCCCTCTAGCTATTGCTAAGTGTCTTTTCTAAACGTCGTACAATTTCCAATTGATTTGTAAAGAGAGATCCGCAGAAAATGTAGGATGAAATTTACTGATGCTAAGCAGCCCACAATGTTGGCTTCTGGCTGCTTAACGAACTCGTGCAGGAAAGCCCAATAAAGACAGGTTTTAAATTGTTGATGAAGTTCTTGAAGCAAAATTGTAACAATAAACTTATATTGAATGATTATGCGGTATATATGGATGACATCCCTAGTGAGTATGCGGTATATATGGATGACCTCCCTCCCTGCACAGCCCCTGATATGTGTTATATATGAATGACCTCCCTTCCTGCATAGCCCTGACGAGGGTAGGGGTTATATATGAATGACCTCCCTTCCTGCATAGCCCTGATGAGGGAGGGAGGTATATATGGATGATGCCTCCCTGCACAGCCCCTGACGAGGGAGGGGCGCATTGCGTGCATAATAAAATCTTTTAGTGTTTTCTGGGATACAACAAGAAGAAACTGAACGATGGCTTTTCATTCTACTTATAACATTTAACGCAACGATTATGAATATATTCCTACATATATTCACAATGTTCCCGTTGTATATAAACGGATTTCGAATTTTGCTATATTCGATTATCATTGCAGACAGCTGCATATAATATCCCTACCCAAATACAACTATCGAATTATATATGCAAATCTCAAACGATTAGTTTGTAATGTGTAATTTTAACTGTAAGGGTCACAAATTTCCCCCCCCCGAATGGAGACGGAGTTGGGGAAATTCCAAGGAAGGTGGGAGATCGAGCGTAGGACGTCTGTACCTTGTTACTCTCCACCTCGATTTTTTTTTTTTGTTGCGATTAAGACAAAATAACAAACAAGAGATGTAAAAAGGAATTTAAACGACCGCTTGTTAAAACAAATATTTCAAACTACAGCAATATAGCGCGTCATATTTAAGATCGTTGGGTCAATTCTCAACTCTGGATGTCAATAAATTGCTGAGAATGTTTATCTCAGGTGTCCGATGAATAGTCGTAAATTCGACACCCATCTCGGTGAATGTTTGACAAAATAAACATCATCTTTCCTCTCCCGGGAAAGGGTGAACAAAAGGTCAGGGGGATTTAAGAGCTAACTTTGCCCAGTACCGACGCTTTTTGGTTGTGTCTTGACTTGTTTAGTTTGTTGTCTCCAGCTTCGTGTATTAATTAATATATCCTTTGAATTATCGACTTCTACTTCTGTCTGGATTAATCCTTCAAACGACCAACCCTTTTTATTGCTTCGGGGAAGCTTATTAGTAAACTTCATTTTCTTCTATCGACCGATTGCTGTGTTGTTTTTGTGTTGTTCACTGGACTAAAGACTGTTACAATAGAGACTAAAGACTGTTTGTAGAATTCAACTTCCAGTAACCTTTCCTCCAGATCATCGGAATCGAAGATTTGTGATTATACAAGGTATCTATCTCTCGCATTGTTGGGCTATCGATGTAAATAGAAATCTCTCTTGTGTGTTTTTGTTAAATAATAAAGAAGCTGTTGAATTCAATTTCAATGTTGTTCTCCACCTCGATTCTTTGAGTTGTGTTGCCTCGTTTGTCATCCTTATCCACGCATTGAACATAGACCGCTTCTAGGCCATAAGCCTGTTGTTTCCGCATTTCCATTTCCGCCCGGAATTCCACATAACAATGTATAAACAATAACATAGCAACAAGTTGGCAATAAATGCTTTTTCAATATAAATTTATTCATTGATCCACCAGAGAAAAAGTTTATTCGAGAAATGAAACTGCTAAAATGCTGAACATGAATAGAAGAACAGTTAGCAGGATATACAAATGTTCCGTAGAAAAAGGCACGTTAGCTCCACTTAATATCAACGGGATGACCCACAGCTACGCCGGAAGATGAAGTCAAACGACTAGTAGAAAGAAACCAGAAAAATCCACTGAGGATTGCTTCAACATTGAAAGCGGAATCAGTATGAAATCCACATGCCACCGTTGTTGATGATGTCAGACAGACGTTCACACAAATTGGAATGATGAAGCGCATTCCAGCGCTCGTTGATGGTTTCCCACAATTTGTCAGGAGTGCGAGGAATCTGTGTTGTGGCTGAGGCAGCCAGATCTGTCCACAGGTTCTTGATGGGGTTCATGTCGGCGCCTCGCCCTGGCCAAGGAATAATGTTCAGAGAGGTTTCCCTTGCTAACCATTCTGTAATGACCCTGGCCATGTGGACAGGAGAGCGATCGTGAATGACCGGCACGGCGTCTGTGCCGAAGATGCACTGCACTGATGGCAGTAATGCATTGCGTAAAATGTCTAAATACTACAAGGCTGTGAGGTTTCCATCGATGCGAACCAATGCTCCCGGTCCAAACAAGGACATCCATCCCCAGACAACTGAAAACAATAATCAGAGATAAGTAAATAATGATCAGGATTTGTAGAAAAAAAAAATTATATATATATATATAGTTACAAGGGGTATATTATATATGTTACAAATATGTGTGTGTAGTCCTGTCTCCATAGTGTTTCTCAACCTCCGGTGCCTGGAAAAATATGACTCAACTGTGAAAAATATCCTTAATATATTAATTCACTGGGTGTCCTCGAAAGAAGTGCACAAATGTTGGAGGGTGATAGAGGGGCCAAATGGAACAACAAATCCCAGAAAAGATTTATGGTTAATGGCCCATTAATTCTGCTATGTCAATAACGTTTACGGTTCATCCAACCAATCTCCATTACATCAGTGAACCGTGAAGTTCATTCATCGGAATGTATACAAGTGGTCAGCAGCGTGTAGACACGCTATGCGTCACATTGCATTGTGCGGGCACAATCAGAAGTGCAGCTACGCGCTTCTGATTGTGCCCGCACTTGTATACACATTTTTACAGCTGCTGTTAAGCATCGGAATATGCCTTTCTCTTTTAGTTGTTTGACCGCCAGTGATGAATCGAGATAACGCCTACGCTGTATCTGAACTGCCAATAAACACAAGCATACATGCGCGAACACAGTTAATTGGCGGATATTGTTCCAGCCATTCTCCCAGAACTTCTCGGAGTGGTCGCATTGACTGGCTGGTGCGGTTGATACTGTTTAATGCATGATTTGTGGAAAATCAACTAATAAGGGTCATCTAGTAATCTCGGTTTCTTTGGATAAGGACGCGCCTCCTCGTTCATTCACATGACTGGCTGTGCATAAATAGGCAATGTGTTTAAACACACCATCCTCATCTCGATACTGAAGACAATGATCCTAATAAGGGTCATCTAGTAATCTCGGTTTCTTTGGATAAGGACACGTTTCCTCGTTCATTCACATGACTGGCTGTGCGTAAATAGGCAATGTGTTTAAACACAAATCATGTTGATTTGTGTTGTTAGTACATATTAGTTGATTTTCCACAAATCATGCATTAAACAGTATCCACCGCACCAGCCAGCCAATGAACTTTTCCAACCCGAAGCCCAACCCGACCTTTGTTCCAGCTGTGATGGTACTGTTATCGGTTGGCCCTTGTGAGAAACCGAGGCATAGGGATGAATTTGACTCGATTTACTTTTAACGTATGGTGCTTCCACAAATGTGAATTGATGTAATCATTATATTGGGATAACTGAGATGGCTTTAGCCCTCTGTCGCTCTAGTGTTGTGTGTTTCATCCTCACGAATAAATAGGTTCTGTTCCTACTTGAAGTAAATATCATTAGGTGATAAAGCATACAACAGCTATAATGCATATTTGTAATAATGTAATATATAACCCGATATATTTATACTGCATGGAGTAAGTGGGTCAGGTTCAGCGATGTTGAACTTTTGGGTTTTTATCGATGTGCCTACACTCCCACATGTAAACTATGCAGGCCGTTACATAACACTTATATGAACAGAACAATGTCTTTCAAAAGTAAATGAAATAGAGCCATCCGAAAGATCTCGTAACATAGGATACATATCTCATTAAAGCACGACAGATTCAGTTGTTAGGCAAGTGGATAATTCTTTTTCTTAAATTTCAACTAACATGTGAATATGTCTCCCTCCGTTGTCCTAATTGGTGTGTATGAAATTGAACAAATGGACATATTCACTTACTTACGGAAAAGCGTCCACTAGTTCTTTTGGGATGGACATAAGCAGCATCGAAACGCTATCCCACAGGTCGCCGGACCCACACAGTTCCATCGCTATCACTTTGGAAAGTTTTCTCATCGGTGAAAACCACACAGCTCCAATCAGTCGTCGTCCACGATGCATGCCGGTAGGCGAATCCTATTCTATCCACAATGTGGGTTGGAGATAGTAGCTGTTTTTGGGCTGCTCGGCAACCATGCAAATTGTGTTCTCGCAACCTGTTAAAAGAGAATAGACACTCTCTTAGTACCCTAAGAAAACGTCAGAACATATTTATTCTTTTATTCTTATTTTAGCAGCTCATTCATCAAATGGCCAATAATTGTATAGTTTACACTAAATAACTTAGGTGAGGAATAGTTACGCTTACCTCCTTTTAACTGTGGTCAGCGAACATGCCACATCCAATTCCACCTTCAATGTTGGGGTAGTCTTAAAACGGATTTTCCTGGCTGGCTTCTACTAAATGTTGGACATCATCTTCCACCATAACTCTGGGTCTGCCTGTTGATTTAAGTGGCGACAATGTGCCTCTTTCTGCTGGATATTTGCATATCCTAATAACTGTTCTTCTGGGATGTCCAACATTTCAGCAATTTCATTCACCGAAACACCATTTTCTCCCTACATTTGAACATTTGCATATCCTAATAACTGTTCTCCTACTGATGTCCAACATTTCAAGCAGTTTCATTCACCGAAACACCATTTTCTCTATGGTGGATTTCAGCAATTTCATTCACCGAAACACCATTTTCTGTATGGTGGATTACCAACTCTAATTTCTTTCGTGATGGCATGAGGCATTGTCTTCAGTATCGAGATGCAGAGGATAAGGATGACGTTTGACTACGTCATCCTCATCCCTGCATCTCGATCAGGGAAAATTATCATTCCCCTCCTGTTGCACATGGTTTTTTATCATCTATTACGAAAGCCATAATATTAGTCTGCCATTCGTTTTCTATGAACTATTACGAAAGCCATAATATTAGTCCGCCATTCGTTTTCTATGAAAACTTTAATATACATTTTAATGGTTAGGTTTTCTCACCGCTATCAGAACCCTACCCCTCATTGCTAGTGAACTACATAATGGACGATCCCTCCGCCAGCACATTAGTGCCTACGTTACCGAGGAAACTAATGCATGCTGAAGCCGAGTATTGTAAGGAAGCCGAACGTATC
>AYEL01073628.1:0-15478 GCA_000484575.1 Olivierus martensii
ATCCAACCAAATATTAACAATGCTCAAAATTTTGATGAACTTCACCTAAAGACACAGGTGTACGAATACTTTTTGTGTGCATAATCATGCAACATATTTCTTTGTTTGTAAGTTTCAAACATTTTTTCTGGTTATTTCGATCTGGTTGTGTTCCGAAAAATAAAGCTAACACTTCTAAACTACATGCATTTTTTATTTCTTCTAAATATTCATTTATGCTCCCGTGCAGATCTTTTTTCCCCCATATGTTGAGGTGTACGAATACTTTTTACACTCACTGTATCTGTAACAATTAAAATAAATGAGCATCAGTGTGCCAGAATGAATACCTTGATGATGCAAAGTTTGAACATGAACATGCACAATGCCATGTGGCTAAGACAATGTTTCCACTATTATTATACCAGTAATTGTAACAAATTTTAACAATTCATTGATTGCTATACTTCACTCTAAATATTATTATTATTATTATTCAGTTGTAAGATGCCCCTTAACTTCAGAGATAACAAAATTTGCAAAAATATTTATCTTAGAATTAATGAGATACGGTAGTATATATCTAGTGTTCTTTATTTTTTTTTAATTAAACTGTCAAATATAAATCATATGCAAAATCAAACTATAAAAATTGTTTTAAAAATTCAGGGTATTCTAGCAAAATTTTTCTGAACTTTCCAAAATATAAAAATATTAAAACTCCAAAACATAATTAAATTTTTTCAGAATGAAATCTTATTTGGAAGTTTAGCAAAACATTTATGAGTTATTCTATATACATTACTTAATTATCATAACATTTATTGATAGAAAAATGAGCAGATAATTGTTTTTCAAAACATTATAGTTCTAAGTCATTATTAGTAGAATAGGCACTTTTGAAGGTTCCCACATTTCTTAATTTTTTAACTTCTACAGACCCTATCAAATCACTTCTGGAAATTGCAGATCCCTAAATATCTAAGGCACTGAATTATTAGCCATAATTTGAACCTCAAAACAATACACAAAAAAATAAATATACATATGAAATAGATTACTTAATTTACAAATGGAAAGTATATTAAAATTGGAATTTTAAGTTTTAATGAGAAGATTGATATTGCATCCCAGCAATTCTTCTATTTTATATTGTGGACTTTTCCATTGGTATTATAGACTAGAGGTTAAGAATTGCTGCTGTATATAATTAGGACTAAAATTACTTTTTGCAAACTTAAATACAGTTTGTAAAAAGTAATTTTATTCCTAATAATATACAGCAGTAATTCTTTATTTTATTTTAATTACAAAATAAAAATAATTACTTTTATTATTCTTTATAACAACTTATTTAAATAAGTGTGAATTGATATTAGTAATGAATTTAGTTAGTCGTTTTGACAAATTCTTTGAAAATCCTTGTTTTTATAAATATTTTTTCAAATTTTATGGCAGTTTAATCTTGAATACAATAAATGAAAAATTTTGTACTTAACAAAATGAAAACAAGCACTTCAAGAGTAGAAAAATATGATTAAAACATGGTGTTTACCATTCTTCTATTTCTGAAATTCTTGTGTTATTTCATTTCATATATACACTATTCTTTTATAAAAACATTTATTTTACTATTATAGAAATTATTCATATTGTACGAAGTTTAAACAGAATTTACTAAATTTTCTATTATTAATTAAAATAATTTATAAAAATGGGAATAGCCATTTTTAATGACATTGTCGTCTTTAAGACAGGAGGAAAAAAAAAATTGATGATTTAATGTTATCCTGAAAATATAATACAACAAACAAAAGAATTTCCATAATTACTGGCCGTCAAAAGTAATTTGTAATTTATTTTAAAAGAAAAATTTCAGTTCGAGTCTAAATTATCATTTCGCAAACAAGCAGTGGTTACATTTCATCAGAAATTCAATGACTGCGAAAAAATTTATTTAAAATTATACAAATTACATCATAATAAATCCCTCCTCTAGTGCTGGTCCATATAAGGGTTCGATGAAGACACCTGAAGTTTACCACCGTAAAAAAAATCAGCATTCTATCAGTTTCTAGATGACATTTTTGTAGACTTACCACTTCAGCACCTACCTGTTTTACCTATACGTCGTACAGCCAATAGGAAGAGTTTGTTTGACGTCACGAACTGGTCAATTCTTTCCAAAGTTGCTAAAGCGAGAATGTTATTCCTGCGTTGCCGTACATGTGTCTTATGCTATGGATGTATATGAAACTAAAGGTATTCAGGACTAACTGTACGACTGTTACTTGAGTTCATGTGCATAAAATGAAGAATATATGTGATTTAAGAAGATTATTAACAACTTTGATTTTACTTTTATGCCATCAGGTAGGTTGTAATGCAAGGACAAAGAGGTCTATGACCAAGTAGCTCTCGTGGCTGCTGATACGGATATCATTTCATGTTAATCCTTTACTCTTTAGTTTTATTACTAGATTAGAATATTATAAGAAGTGCTTAAGATTTGGACTTGGGAAAAGTTTCCAAGATTAAGCTTTATAACAGAAATAACATAATTTAGAATGTAAAAGAAAGTTAGTGAAAGTAAACAAGCGCAATTGTATCTTATACGATCCGAAAATTTTTATGTTATAACTAATTTTATTCTTTAAGTTACATTGAAACTACTGTTAATGGTTATTAAACTTAAATTAAAATCATTTTCTGTAGAGTAAACTATACATTTCTCTCCTCCATGACTCAAAATATAATTTAGAATGTAAAAGAAAGTCAGTGAAAGTAAACAAGCGCAATTGTATCTTATACGATCCGAAAATTTTTATGTTATAACTAATTTTATTCTTTAAGTTACATTGAAACTACTGTTAATGGTTATTAAACTTAAATTAAAATCATTTTCTGTAGAGTAAACTATACATTTCTCTCCTCCATGACTCAAAATTAGCCTAAATTATAATGATTTAACTTTCAAATTACGTTATATGTTTAATAAATTATTTCACGGATATGTTATTGGAGCAAATTATTAGTGCAATCCTATTAAAATGCATCTTAACTTTTCCTTAGCGAAACTAAAAATATGGCGTAAAAATAAGCTACTAATAACGTAATATTAACGTAAATAGTAGCTTATTTTTGCGCCATTAACGTAATATTAACGTAATGAAACAAATGAAAATGTCATAAATTTATTTATGAAACAATACAAACAATATTAAATTCATCAGGAAAGAGTAATGTATAGAACATAATTAAAGATTTATCGATTTAGGTAACAGTTTCATTAGAAAGCGAGCAAAATAGTTTACAGACTGATTTTCTTCGATCGTATTGAATTTTTGAACACGTTCATACTGCATCCTTGTCTCACGACCTACCAAAGTAGGACATCGTCGAGTCACGTGATTTACCCCACGTGCTACCAATTTTTATTATGACAGCCACGGATGTCCCTCAATTGAATTCTAATCAAAAAGTTAATCGAGCATATGTTGGACCATTTGGAGGAAAAATGATTATTTTTATCTTCAAATACTCTAGTAATTTTTATAACTGAATATCGGAAGATGATTTTTAAATCGAAACGATCGTGGCCTACATTATTTTTTATTAATACTTTATTTTATTTATTATTTTTTTTTTTTAAATTTCGAAAATTGTCGACAGTTTGTCACTTTAAAATTTGTCAAAATTAGGTTGAAGTGAACCGAGCATTAAATAAATTCAATGAATGCATCATGCCAATTTAAAATATAAGAAAAACTCAATTCACTATGCTAGCTTTAAAAAAAATAATAATAATAAAATTATACTGTTAGTTCTTTTCTGTCATACAAATAAATTTTTTTTTACTGTCTAAGAAACAACAAAATTTTAATAGTCTAAAAAACATTCGGACATTTTGAAAGATTGCTAAATATTTTAATGCTTGGTTGCAATTTTTGACAATTACTTTGACAGAATGAAAGGAAGTAAGAATGTAAAAAATTATATACCGTATTTCGAAACTATGGTCGTTCTGTAAATTACACAAGAAATGCTACCTACAGTGTGACATCATATCCTGCACCGCGACACACCTGTTAAGATTGTCCTCGAGTTAAATTCCTTCATAATTTTTCTCTTCAGAGACGGTTGCTGTTAGATTCTCATTAAAGCTTAAAACTCGCCAGCTGTGTCCATTACGACATCACCCTCTTGGAACCATACAGTAAAAGCTTTCGAAGTTGTAGCCGGTTCACAGTACTGTAATTGCTTTAAGACTAGACAAGTAGAACTTTAAAAAATTGGAACAGCTGTTTTCTAACATTATAACTAATTCAATAGTATAACGTATTCGTTTTAATGTGTCAATATTTAAGCAAAAGGTAATCGAATAATCGATTTTAAACCTAAATTTACATAGTTTTACAAAATGTTAGCAGTTGTTTATACATTTTAGTCTTTTTTTTTAAATGATATATGCATTTAGGCGAAATTAATTAGGTTATCTAATAGGAAATGTAAAAGTTTAGATCAGCTGATTTTATCATCTCCCATTGCGAATAAATTATCACCACATCTAAAAAAAATATTATAACTTCACTTGCTAATAAAATTTAATTTCTTTTTTTTTATAACATTACACCGTATACTCCATACTCTGTGATTTTATCAATGAATGCGATAAACATTCTTTTCAAGGTTTTAAATTGCATATATATAATTTTATTGAATTTTGAAGAGCTTAAGGGAATTTTTTCCAGATAAAATTTAAGTATTTGTCAAAACTTGGAGGATAAAGATTATAAATTATATTTGATTGTCTTGTTTATCTTGAATTTTTTTGAGAATCGATTTCAAAATATTTCGTACCGTTTCAAGGAAAAGTTTGTTTAGAATATATGTCTACGAAACGTTAAACTATTCATTACAGTATTATTTGCCATTTTAAATATTTTTTTAACTCATCAAATAATTACTTTATTTCGTTGTTTATTCTTTATCATTGTTCTCTCTTTCGCAATCGTTAGGTAAATTATTCGATTATACTTATATAATTCAAAGAAGGAAAAAATTATTTTTTAAAATTCGAATATTTTATATATAATTGAACATTCAAATTATTATTATTATTTTTTAAACGAATTCATTTACTAATTTTTAATATGGTTTTCGTTTATTAATTAATGAGTCAACCAAGAAACATTCATTCAACCATATTTTTTGAATTATTAATGCAATGCTATTTATAAAATATGAATATTTGTTGAATAATTAGGCTAGTGCAAAGACCTATGAGCCAAATGAATTGAAAGATTATCTGTAAAAGTTCATTAAGAATTAATATTTTTAACGCTTTGTAAAGAAATTATTAGAGTTTCCGAAAAATGGATACTAAAAATTTGATTTCTATGTTTTCTAAGTAGTGCAGTTTTGCTTGAATTTAATATGAATTATTTAAGTTTCGGATTGTAGAAAAATTTCTTCAAAATCGATAATAATGGAATTTAAGATTCAGGTTATCGGAAAAAAATTAAAAAAAAAAAAAAAAAAGATTCCACAGTAAAATTAATTTTCCTGCTATATTTATGACATCGAACTTAACATACTCTGTAAGTGGATTAGAGATCTGATTAAGAT
This sequence comes from Olivierus martensii, assembly GCA_000484575.1. Taxonomy (NCBI): domain Eukaryota; kingdom Metazoa; phylum Arthropoda; class Arachnida; order Scorpiones; family Buthidae; genus Olivierus; species Olivierus martensii. The sequence continues at coordinate 5,608 of AYEL01073628.1, forward strand.
ATACACCGATATTTTTGGATTAATTAAAATTTTCCTTCAACTTATAAGCGAATCGCCATTAAATTTTGTCGAGTTAAAATTTCTTGAAACTTCGTAAATTTAAAAATTATATTAATGTTTTAAAGCAATTTTTCGGTTTATTAGCTAACAAATCGTTTTTCATTAAATAAATAAAATAATTTTTTCATTAAACAAAATTCTTGTGACTAAATCGTTTCAATTAGAAATATAAAAGAATAAAGTTTTTAATATACTGTATAATATTAGTTATATTGAATTAAAATATTATTACTATTATTATTTTATAATTTGAATATAATATATTCATTAATAATGTAAGATACATCTGCATTCATTTGTATTTATACAGCTTTAATAATACATTTTATTCTTGTTTTCTCCTTCTTAACCTTTGTTTTCCTTAAGGATATATAAACAACCGAGATATTTATCAATGCATGGGTATTATATATTACATACGATAAATATGATTTATAAAAAGGATAAAATTTGCTAGTCTATGCTGTTCCTAAATATAAACAAAATAAATCAAATATTAAACAATAACTTCTGCTACTGAGTTGCATTTAAATATGAAAAACTTTTAACTAAGAACATAATAAAATAATTAAATTAATATTTAAGTAATATCCATTATTTAAATTCTTTTAAAGTCTTCTCAGCTTGAAGATTTTTTTTTATATTAGTATATTAAATAAGAAATCATCTAATGGAAGTATGAAAATTTAATTATATCTTAAATATTTACTAATTCTATTATTTTAAAAACTTAAATGAATACTGACAGTATATATTGTTGTTTTTTAATACAATATTCTCTTTAGATGATAAAAATGTATATAATTTAAAAGAAAAACAATAATATAGTCACTAATAGACTGTTATTTAAGATCATTAAAGCAGTAATTGGTATTGTTATTGTGCTACTGTTTAATAAAGTAGACCTGATGCCAAACACTCTTACCGAAGTTATAACCGGGTACAGATAAAGTTTAAAGAGAATTATAAACAATTTAGCTTACCTTTTACATAATAGAGTGCATATCCATTGTTCTATAGAGCCATTTAAGTTTTTAGCACACCTCCCATTTCAGAAACTATTGTACCCTATTAAACTACTGAATTTCATTGTTCTATAGAGCCATTAAGTTTTTAGCACACCTCCCATTTCAGAAACTATTGTACCCTATTAAACTACTGAATATATTTTACAGTTCTATATTCCGGGTTCAATATGAACTACAAATACATATTGTTTATAATTTTTAAGTTCATATGAAATTAAATTTACTTAGTTTATTTATTTTATAATGTATTAAGTTCACTTTCAAGTTTTTAATTGGAAAAGTTTGTTTTTGTGACATTATTCTCCTGCATTTAAAATGCTATAAGTCTATTATATGAATTTAATTAAATATTGTTATAAATTAAAACAAATTTAATATATTTGACCTCAATTTACTTGAAGATTCCAAAATAATTTATTTTCATTTTTGTTTTCATATCTAATTACATTATTTAAAATAAAACTGTATTATTATCATTAATAATGTAAGTTTTCTTAACATGAAATCTAGAAATTTGCATATTTTTTAAAATTTAATATTAAATTTCTACTAGTTTTTCACGATTGTTTCTTGATCAACTGGAATCTTTTGAAGGCTAAATAAAAGAAAAAAAAAATTATAATTTCTATCTAGCTTTGAAATAGAATTTTTTAATTATTGGTTTCAGTTCATAATAAAAAGTCGCATAACGGTTTTAATTAAACTGATAAATGACACGTAAAAACTTAGCTTAATGATATTTTTAATGGAATGAAAAAATAAAACAATTATTGCAAATTGAATTATACGAAACTGTGCTTTAAGAAATTAAGCTCAAGGCTTTTTAAAACCTTGGCTTACATTAATCGATTTTAAAGAAAATTAATTTGTTTAGTGAAGTAATCGTTATTAATTAATCAATCAATTATTTAAATTAACTAATATGCAAAGTGTTAAAAAATTATAATTTTGCTTTCCTGATGATTATTTGTTTCATTCAAATACAATTTTTAATACTCCGTTCTTTTTATAAAAATAAAAATCAGGAAACTTCAGAAAACAACATTTTTCATATTTTCTATTTTTATATATGCTGAATATCTGTTTTTATATTATATATAGATATTTCATTAAATTTAATAAACGTGGACTTTATATTTTAGAACAAAGCATTAAAGTAAAGAAGTATTTATTTTTATTACTGTACTGTAATCAAGTATAAGTATATTAATACATTCAATTAATGCAATAAATTAAAGTTTTTACTAATTAAGAATTTTTTAATCTTAATTAATAAAAATCAAAAAATTAAATCAACTAATTAACTAATAATAATATTAAATCTCCGTTCTTAAAAATAAAAATCAGGAAACTTCAGAAAACAACATTTTTCATATTTTCTATTTTTATATATGCTGTATATCGGATATTTCTGTTTTTATATTATATATAGATATTTCATTAAATTTAATAAACGTGGACTTTATATTTTATTGTAGTAGAATATAATAAAAAAGATATAACACTTAATTTCATTAAATAATTATTAAAATCAAATTTTTATAGCATTTTTTGAGCTTTATATTTTATTGTAGTAGAATATAATAAAAATGATATAACACTTAATTTCATTAAATAATTATTAAAATCAAATTTTTATAGCATTTTTTGCATTTAAACTAGTGAACTGATTTCAGCATTCCTTACGAAATCTCGTTATAATTCAGTTCGGAAACATTCGTTTTTATTTATTGTTGTAGCAAAATTTTTGACAATAGCGCTGATTTTATTCATTTTAAAGTTATGTACATAGAAATGTGGTGTATAATGGCCCCAATAATTTTATTTAGAACCTTGACATAAAAATGCTTAAAGGGTTTTAGATGTATTTACAAAGAATATTTCTATAAAATTTATCTTTATGCTGGTCGCTTTATTCATTTCTTGTCCTTTTGTATCAAATTTATAGATATTAACAAAAGTACCGCATTTTAAGACTTTATGCGAAGCAATTTATATGATAATAAATGCTTCATTTCTTATTCCTTACTCATCTAACAATATAAATTGTTACCAACTGTCTTGTATAAAATATAATAAACTGTAAAAAATGTTTGCATATATATTATTTTTGCAGTTTTATTAACAATTGTTTAAAACAGCAGCATTTAATAACAATAGCTTTAGCTTTAACAAAAGCCATGTTTGCCACTTGACAACTTGTTTAAATTCGACTTCTGAGCGCCTGGTAATGCTTTATTCATAAGCATGCTACTAAAATAAGCGGCTCGACAGAACTAGTTTATATGAGCTTACCGAATATGTAAATTTTATTATAATCAAATATTTAAATAAGATCAAACAACTAATAATGCAAGTTTTATTTGCTGTAATATATTTTGGAGCTATCAATAAACTTTACTTTTTATGTAAACCTGTAATAAAACTGAAAATAGTTAAAAACTGAAATAAATTTATGAAAATATATATTAAATATAGAAAATAAAAAATTCTTTTTGTTTTTCTCTGTTTTCTAGATTTAATATATATTGGTTATAATTAATTTTCTATTTGAATAATAGAATGTTATTAAATAATAGGAAAATAAAATTTAATGTTTGTAAATATGATGTTTTTAACTAGAATATTCATAACTAAGGAGTGCCTGTATTTATATAATAATTTAATGTTAATTTGCAAAAATAGCTTTTTTTTAATTTATGCATTAAAATGATTTTTGATTTCAATGTTTTATTTTAGAGATATCAAAATTCCAGAAGTATACTTAGTAATGATAAAATGTTCATAGTTCAAAAAAATATTTGTTGTAGAAAATAATTCTTCATAATGGCTATACAAATTTTTATGTTATATATTAATGTAGATTCCTTCAGGAATAACAACTGGTACTTCTGATGCCATAAAAATTAGAAGAAGAAAAACAAGTTTCTACTTTCCAGAAGAGAAGGTACTAAAAGCTGAAGAAGATGAATTGAAAAGAATGGCTATTGATGGTTTTATGGCACAATTAGGAATAGAGGTAAAAATTCTAAAAAAAGAAACATTTTTAAATATCAACTAATTTTATTAAGCTGAGTTTATTCACTAGTTACTACAGATATTCCTTAACTTACAATAGTGTTCAGTTTCAAAAATTTTTAATCCTGTTGTTAGAAGTCAGAAATGCTCAAAATTTATGATTTTTTCACTACTAATGCTTATTAGGACACTATATATTATCTTAATACAGTACATAAAATTACAAGAATCAGACAAAACAAATGCTTTGTATGTGTTGATCTATAATCAGTAAGTACAATTTCTCTCTCTCTCTCTCTCTCTCTCTCTCGAGAAGAATCTCATTCCCTTATTTCATTTTTCTATGCTCTTGTAGATTCCCTGTGATGTCATTAACTGTACTTGTTATGAATAATCCATGTTTCACTATAAGTTAATTTTTTTTTACTCTAATAATTGTAAATAGTATAAATAAAATATATGAACAGCAACACACACAATCCCTGTGATGGAGGCAGTGAAGTCAAAATTTAGGTCACCAAATTAGATTATCTTTTTATGATGTTTTTCAATCAATTTTTTGTCTTATATAAACTAGTTGATGAGAAATTTTTGGTATTCTTAAAAAATCAAAAGGATTTATTTCATGCAGTTTGATATTCATGCTTCACTGCAATATTTAACTACTATAAATACATTGACTCAAATAAACTTTTCTTTGATTGCAATTTAAATTTTAAGAAAGGATTGATTTTTCACTTTTTAATACGTTTTGTCCCTTCTCTTCTTTGAAATTTTTTTTAAAGTTTCTTAGCTTCATTATTTTATTTTTATAGAGATATGGATAAGCTTATAAAAAACTGTTAGAGGACATTTTTCTAGTACAGATCAAATAAAAGATACCCCGTTTTTACTTTTATCCCTTCTTACCCCTTTACGTATAACATTTTGAAAATTATTAAAATACTTTCCAAAGATTTTAAAGAAACACCTATATTCCAAAAAGAATGTTATAAACAAATACAGGAGATATGAAAAATTCTCTAATTCACCCCTGAATCTAGATTTGTCCCTTTAGGGATTGATTAGACAAAATCCTGAATTATAAATAGTTCAACTCAATAAGCACTACTAGCAGTATGCAGAAAAAACATTTATTCGTATAAAATTTATTCTATATTACCTATTTAAACTATTTCTAGAAAAAATTATAAAAATAAGCAAACAGTTAAAGAAAAGAAATAGTATAACAAATTGATAGAAATTGCGACTTAAACAATAATCAGTGCACAAAATATTCCGACAAATTAATTTTAAGAATATCAAAAATTCAGTTATTTCAATAAATTCTCTACTTGCAACGAATTTATGAAAATTGCAGTCTATATAAAGAAAACATTTTTGAGAATTGTATTCTCTCTAAAACAAACACTCCATGAAAATTCTATTCTATATAAAATAAAATTTGATAATATAATTGTAAGAAAAACAGTTAGTAAAACATATTTTTGTATTAAACTAATTGATATCTGTATTTTGCACTTTGTAATGCATTTTTGATGATTGCTGACATCTACTAAAAAATTGATGATTATCATAAGAATTATTAACCATCTTATTTAGCATTTTAGTATAAATCAAAATTATGTGGAAACTTGAAACCACGAGGAAATTTTGTACGCGAAAATTGATTATCCTGATAATTTATTAAAATAAATCTTGGGAAAAGATTAGAAAAACATTATAAAAATTTCTGAGCAAGAGAATAATACAGAATGAATGGGAGGGGAAGTAACCTAAAATTTTCTCAGATATGATATAAAACGTGTGCATAGTTTAAATGTGGACATTTTGATCCTTAAGTTACAAATGAACATACATATATATATATATAAATAAAAACATACTAAAAAATATAATAAACCACAAAACTAAGATTTAATTTTGCTAGAATATTTAGATGTATATTTAGTACGCTTTTGAGATATTTTGCAATTCTAAAAGTATTATTGTATTTTACATTACAAATAATTTTAATCCTGTAATGCAAGGCTTGCTAAAAAGTAATGAGTGCCTGCTAAAAAAAAAAAAATAACAGATTTATTTAATAAGAACTATAAAGTAGAATTTTCGTATATAAGCAAGAGAATATATATTTATATATATGTATACAATATACCATTTTATAAAACCACCGTAATTGTTTATATAATTTACTATTTGTTAAGAGAAACTGAATCCATACTTGGAGAAACTTCATTTCTTATTATCTAATTTACCATGATCGATTTTTCAATTTATTTACGCAAATCTTCAATTAATAAAAAAATCGAAAGGAGGATAAACCAGAATTTTATAGAGTAGCAGAAGCTTTCTACTCAAAGGAAACGATTTTAATTTCAATGAGAGGAGCAGTATGAGGTCTTGCATAGAACTCATTTACAACATATCCTTCTGTATTCTAAATCATTTATCATTTGAATACTTTAATTCTGCATTTGGAAATATTTGCAATAATTTTTGTGATGTTTGACAATTATTTCGGATAATTTGTGGCATTCTTTGATCTTCTTCTCTGAGTTTCTCTTTTATAACCATATCTTTTCCTGATTTTGGATATCATCTCTAGTAACATCAATTGTATTGATTTTGTACATAAAATTCAGTTTCATGTATTTTTGCAGCAATTTGCTCACTAGACAAACATACAGATATTTATTTATGACACGTTACTCAAAGCGAGGTTCAAATCTTGGTTTATCATAAAAACATGCAATAAAAACCATGCTTTATGACATTAACTAATATGCTTTTGTAGCAGAAAGTTTAAGTATTTATATTATATTCATATATTTAGTCTATCTTCTAGCAATACAACACTATTTGCCAAAAATGACTCTACTTTTTAACTAATACTTGTAAATATGAAAATGCAATATGCGATAACTTTCCCACAAGATGTGGCATTTTTTTCTTTGAGATTAATAATAAAAAAATGATATTGGGTGAAGAGTCTTAAAATTTGCTCTTTTCTATAATCACATTATTCATATTATATTAAAAATTATTTTGATCTTTAATACATGTAAAGTATAGCATAAATTACATCATAATTTTAATTACAAAAAATGTAAACTAGAATCTTTTTTTTAATGTAAGGCATTCATAATATTATATTAATTAACTTAAATTTTAGATTCTGCTCGATTTAAGTAAGAATTATCTATAATCTCTAGATCAACTTCCATTTAATGTGATTCAGTTTCTCTATTTAATATACTTAGTTAATTATTTGAATTATCTGGAAACACGGTTTAAATTTATAATAAGATTTCAAAATGTCAAAAATTTCGAAAACCAATTAATTTTATCTTTCTATTTCCTCATATAAATTCACAAAATATTTTTATTTCTTATTTTTATTATCGTCTTTGATTAATCAGATAAAGATACATTTTTATTATACTTGTAAAAAATACAGCATTAAAGTATTATTTTCAAATTCCTATTCATATTTTTGTTGTTGTCGTGGAATAAACTTAAAAAAGACAAGAAAATATTGTAAAAAATTTATTTTTCTTAATTGTGTTTTCTTTTAATGATATTATTTATAATATCTCGCAATAAAATCGAAATTTAAATGATTATAGTAATCTTTACGAAAGGAAATCAGATCTCAAAACGTTCAGAGATATATTTGTTTAGTTTTTCATTATTAATGTTAGTCATTATAATTATATGACATTATGATCAATAACATTTAAAATTCACCTAGTTTTAAAAATTCAGAAAATACATTAATTATTGTGATCAATATTTGAAATGTTTCCATGGATACAAAATTAACTTCAATACCAACGTTCGTTTTCTGAACACTGAACGAACAGCGAAAGATATGGTTTTAACTAAAACCGTAACTTAGAGTTTATATTTTCCGTAAGAAATAGAAAACTAATTTCAATTCTTCATTCAAGCTGATAGAAGCAGTTTTAATCAATTGAATTTTTGATCTATACAGTATTTAGATACTTGAGAGAACATTTTCAATGATAATCCGTACTGAAATATAATTCTAGAATCAATATTTATACTCAGAGCGAAGACAAGTTTTATTAATCCGAACAAAACGTTCAGTTTTCGTTATATTGTTTCTTGAAAGGAAATGAAAATCTATTGAAAATTATGAATGAAGAAATTATGGAAAAAAGTAATCATTTCCTTAATTTTAATATTTATTTTTTACTTCATTAATATAGTAAAATAATACTGAAATTCCTTTGAAATTTATGCTTCCACCGTCTCTAACTGAATATAATTATGTTCAATAAATATACAATATTCATTATACAATAAAACTCTGTTCAGGAACCACAAATTTGCATAAAATATAAATCATTAGTTAATCCAACATTTATTTCATAATGTTCACAATGATATTTTTAATTTTGTTTAAATTTTATTAATTATAATTGTTACAGTATAATGATTTATCAATATAATTAATTCGATAATTAATAGCATCTTTATTAATATAGTCCATAAGAATAATTGTAAAATTTATTTTCTTTTGTGAAATATTTGTGTTAATCGACTTTAGATGAGACTATAAATGTATGAATTCATTTTGCAATTGTAGTAAAAGTTATTTCAAAGAAAGTTTTTAACGCTTGAAAAATTTCAGACAAAAACCATCACATGAAATAATGAATCCTTCATTATTCTTCCAAAATATAACTCTTCAAACGACATATTAGAGAATAATTGACTCATTTTTAATGATGTAAGATTATAGAGCTATATAACGAAAAGTAAGCAAAGTCTTCAAAAACAAATAAAAAGAAGAAAAGCCTTAAATAAGATTTAAAATAATATTAAAATTATAAAATCATAGAATATTATCATCAGTAAAATATTATATAATATGGCGTTGTACATATATCAGTGTGTTTATTTATTGTGGAAACAAAAAGCAATGAATGTACTTTCTATCGTTTAAAGAATGTAATTTGATCGGCCGAATGACGGCGATGGAATCTTACTATGATTCTATCCTGAAAGATCTGACTTTAATTCTCTAATCCCACACTCTAAAGAGTTTTTTCAGGAGGAATCCAAGCCCGGTTCTTAAACTCCATCCTCCATTTGACGGCTAACCCCATCAAAGTTATGTGCAAATCTTGGTGGGCACTGGAATGCTCTTTGTTTAGTACTCACCAAGTGGAAAGCGACGTTAAATTCCACAAAAAAAAAATTAAAATTCGAAAACAATCAAATTTTAAAATGTCAAACTACTATTTATACTGATAGAATATATTAAATGTTTACAGCAAATATTTATACAATTTTTATATAGTACAGCAAATATTTATATAATTTTTATATAGTATCTCATTATGTTTTAGAATGGTTCTATAAAATTAAATTTTTTTTTATTTTTCAGGAGGAATCCAAGCCCGGTTCTTAAACTCCATCCGCCATTTGACGGCTAACCCCATCAAAGTTATGGGCAAATCTTGGTGGGCACTGGAATGCTCTTTGTTTAGTACTTACCAAGTGGAAAGCGACGTTAAATTCCACAAAAAAAAATTAAAATCGAAAACAATCAAATTTTAAAATGTCAAACTACTATTTATACTGATAGAATATATTAAATGTTTACAGCAAATATTTATACAATTTTTATATAGTACAGCAAATATTTATACAATTTTTATATAGTATCTCATTATGTTTTAGAATGGTTCTATAAAATTAATTTTTTTTTATATTATAAATATTTATTTAAT
>AYEL01073630.1:0-29407 GCA_000484575.1 Olivierus martensii
TACTTACTTATTATTTATTATTATTATTACTTTATTTATATGGTATAACATTAAATAAAGTAATAATATAATAATTATTGCTTTACATAATAATTTCTTTAAAAATGTCTCTAAGGCATAGCTGATTAAATTAATTGAATTGAATTAAAAATATGCTTTTTAGAAATACTCCATGTAGGAAATTACGGTTTTATTGATGAAATCAGACTCTTAAAATATCATATCAAGTTTGTATAATGCTAAATTCCTTAGGATTATTGATGATTTCAACTGGAATTTAATTTTAAAAATAGCATTACTAAAGTAGGCTTTTATAGTTATTTCTATGATTGAAATATTTTGAAATATAAATATGTAACTTATTAAGTTATTAATAAACAGTTATTTCCATTAATATTAAAAATATGTTCCGGTTGTAGACATTTTGCCACTTATAAAAACATTTAAAAAATGGCACAGCATTAAGCAGAAATTCTTTATATGAATATCATAAAACAAAATATAATGGAAGAGAGTATAAAAGGGAAAAATCTATATTTTCCATACGTTTTAAATTCTGTATTATATATATTAAAATATTTTAATAGTGAAGTTACAAGTTTCTATCATAACTTGATGTCAGAGGTACTTTATAATCATTTTTAGTGAGCTAATGCTTTCTCGAAAGTTTACTATACAGTAATTTATTTTAAGCATTATATATGCCTGCAACAGATTACTCTATTAAATTAAAAAATTATTGATTAAAAGAATTTTCGTATCATATATTATAATTTACATAGTTTTATCGTTTAATCTATAATTCCATGTTGATATACTCGCTACCTGACAAAGTTATAATCTTTCATTTTTTCAAATATCATAAACAATACTAGCTTCAAATAGTAGAACTTCCACTTTGTTCTACCTTCGCACGATTAAATTGTTAAGAAACGATCAAAAAAATTTTACCATTCCTAATTATGCTAAATTACGTATACAAAAAATATAAAATAGTACAGCTATTTTATTATTTACAAAAAATTTCCAAAAATATTCAATCTAAGAATAAAAAAAAATTTACCATTCCTAATTATGCTAAATTACTTATACAAAAAATGTAAAATAGTACAGCTATTTTATTATTTACAAAAAATTTCCAAAAATATTCAATCTAAGAAAAATTTTAAAAATAAACTTTCGATAAAATATAGTTATGCTTATCCAAATGATCACACCAATATATTAATATCCATTCACTATTATTTGATGGTATAAGTACTGTATATTAGTTTTGCTTGGTCCAAAATATTCATTCAGTAGAAAATACTAAGCATAACGAATAAATCGAAACAACAAGCATTTATAATATGGAAATTAAATTATTAAAAGAATAATTACGATTTTTATTGATTTATTTATATTTTCTTGCAAACAACTACAATAGCAAATGCAAAAATCAATGATAACAATGATAAGTGGTGTGATTTTTAGATAAATTATCAAGTTATCTAAAAATTCAAAATGTGTTCAGATTTAATTTAAACAAATGGAAATTCGCTATTTTTTCAAACAACTACAATAGCAAATGCAAAAATCAATGATAACAGTGATAAGTGGTGTGATTTTTAGATAAATTTTCAAGTTATCTAAAAATTCAAAATGTGTTCAGATTTAATTTAAACAAATGGAAATTCTCCGTATTAAATGTCAAACATTTTCAAACAGTACATAGTAATTTTAATTTTAATTAATTTATTAAACTAGAGTACGTTTCCTTTCTGTTTTCAATACTCTCATTAATCATTATCACTGTTTAACTTTATAATAAGCTTTAAGATTTTGAGAGAGGCAATTCTATTTGTTTTCAATTAAAGAACTTAAGAATACTTACCTATAACAACGAAAGAACAATTGATCGCGTAAATGAAGAGGCTAAACTAGCAACTGAAGTAGTGTATTATTAAATATACAATAAGAAATATAAATAATGTTCTCTTAATAAGAATATTCGCGTGCGTATTTAATATGATTATTGAAACAAAAGTAAACCATGCATGCTATATAAGCTTGTACAGATTTTTCTCATATTTGTTTTAGTTCTGGTGGAATAAGTTCGATCAGAAGAGAATCCATGAGAAACTAGAGAACATATTTATTTTTTTAATATATAATACAGAAGAATAGACTAATTAAATTAATTTAATAATAAAAATAGAAATTCAAATATATATTCTATAAGTATATCAATATAAATATAAAATATGCTTTAACTTTATATAAATTTTAATTCCTTGAAATGTCTTTATGGTTCCATGATTGAATTCTGTTATTGTATTATAATTTAATAGAATAATTAAGTAATAAAAATTATATTAAACTATGCACTGTATGCTTCTATAAACTATACATATATTACTAAACTATAAGTACAGTACTGTACTGTTCTCTGAGATAATGTGCACTACATCATTTATTAAAATTTAAAAAAATCCGAATATAAAAGATACAAAAGCAAAAATCAAACACTCTGCACAGAATTAAAGTAGGATATACTAATTCACTTTCAATATATAGATAACATTACATTATAAAAATATTAAACTAATTAATTAAAACTGTGTTTAACTAGATGTTTTCATTTGTACAGTATATTGTACAATTGTTTTTAACGATTATGTGCATGTTAATTATGTCTCTATTGTATATTATAGAAAACAAGTAGATTATTTCTTCTGATGATTCGTAAAGGATGACTGATTATCTAATTACAATCAATTATTATGTGAAATAAATGCGTATTAAATTGGTATTGATCATTTAGCGTAAAGAAAACTTTTCACGTCAGTTCAAGTAGTTAGCTCTTGTTATTTACAAGATGAACCCCCATATAAATGGTTTAGATATTTAACATCACTTTTATATTAATAAAATTTATTAATATTATAAAAAATATTTATTTTAAAAAATTCAATTTAATCTTAATCGATAACTAACTTCGAATACAGTACTCACTTCCTAGTTGCGTAGGTGGATTTTGATAAAGTAGGGCAGTTCGAATTGATTTTTGTGCTATATACGTTATATAGATAATAAAGATCGTTTCGGTGCATAAAATTCTCTGTATAATGTTTTATAATATGATTTAAAATTGTTTACAAAACTGATTTTATCATCTGGAAACAGATCACCGATTTTTGCCGGTTGGATACATTAATTTTTATTAGATTAGTGAGACTTTATTATCTAGAAAAGGCAATTAAAAACTTTTCCTTATACTGTACTCATATTAAAAACCAAACTTCCTTGTTTCCTCAAAATTTTCTTTTATATTTAGCAAAAGGGGGAGTTCCCTTTCAAAAAATGCAAGTGCTAAATTAAAAAGGAATTTTTTAACAATTGATTTATCCTTTCTAATATGTTAAGCTTTATATAGAATTGATATGTATAGTATATATATTAAAAAAATTTATTAATTTATTTTGACTTAAATCTTTATCCAAATATCGAGAAGAATGAAGTGCCAAAATTTTTTTTAATAATGATTTTGAATTTTTTCTCATTTTCATTCGTTTAAAAACTAACTATTAGTAATTAATATTTATTGTTACTGTAGAAAAAAATTTACGACTTTATGACAAGTACAGCACTTTCCATAAAATATATTACTTAATACATAAAAATTTTTATTAGTGCTTATTAAAGAATTATTAAATCTAATTCTCTTTCTTTACATTAGATGTTTCATCTTCGATAAAATGTTAACTAATAAAAATTAAGATGATAATTAAGATTAAAATATAGTAGATGAAATATTGGTTACTATTGCTAAACATCTTTAAATCATCAAAGTTTATTGCTTTTACTTCGATAATTTATTACTGTACTTGTTGACATTAATTTTAAGCCTTCGATAAATCTTTAAGTAGTTTTTAATAATATATTTTCCAAAAAAATTAAATTTCTATTTAACGCTATAAAAAGTTTTAGTTATTTTCCAAATATTTAAAGCAAAAAGTTTATGAGGAATTCCACCTTAAATTCCTCATTTATTTCTTTTAAGACAAAGATATACCGGTCTTGGTCTTGACAATGAGAGACTAGTAAAAGTTTTCTATCTTCGTTTTTTTCCCCTTCCTTTTTTTATTTTTATTTTGGTAGAACTGTTTGCCGTTATTGAGAACAATGGTCACTTCCTATAGCGCCACTAAGTGAGGAAAAATGAAACCAGAGGTCGGTAACCTGCAAATGGCAGGAAGAGTTTGGCCAAATAATGGAATTACAGCTGACTGCACGTATAGGGTGGGATTTGTAAAACATGTAGTTTGGCCTGAATATCTTTCCTCTACCCTCCTCACACCAGAAACTCCCTTTCATTTCAAACAGATTTTTTTTCCCCTTCTTCTCTTCAAATCGCGTTTATTCATCGGATTGGTTATGGTCAAAGTTTTGTTCGGGTTAGAGGCCATTTATGATACAATCTTATTTTATTAGTTTCTCGAATATTTTCGTGATATAAGAGTAATTTAAAATCATGAGGAGTATATGAAGTTTTAAACTGGTATTACCGCTATGTATATATAATGTTCGAAATGATGAATGGCTTTTATGTCCAAAGAATGCCTAACCTTGATATATGTATTCTTACGGACTCGGTCTAATTAAGTTCTCTTATATAGTTAAAGAATTAATCGTCCTTCGATTAAAAAATGTAGATCTATTTTCCATTATATTTCTGTATTATCAGTTATTAATAAGAAAAAATATTTTTTTACATTCCTATATGGGGGAATTAAAGATAATTGACTAAATAATTCTTTTATTCCGCGTTAGATAAAATCATTTCAATGTTATTCGAAACATTTGATCGATCCTTTCTGAAGTTAAATTGCTGGTTATAACAAACTACGGAAGTTGAAAGCGATGCCAAGAAGGACAAGTCTGGCTTAGCTTGTATGACCCACTTAAAAATCAGGAATGACAACAGCGTCATAGATTTTTTTAATTCAAAACAGAAATTGATCCTTTCTTTAAAAGAAAAAAAAAATATGGTTTATCTCATTTAAAAATTCAATAATAATTTAAAAAATAATAATAATAAGAAATGACATATTCTTATAAACGTTTTGAAAGTACGTTTTCGGAAAAAGTATGACTATTATAAAGAGTTAAACTACTTGAAATAAGTAATAAGTTGCATGAACATTTTCAGAAAATTTTCAAAAACAGATAGACCAAAAAATTGTTTCAATCTGATACAATTGAAAAAGAAGGTGGTATCGGTTCCTGTTTAACGCCGCTTTCCACCTGGTAAGATTCCAGTTCAGCAAAAAAATAAATAAATAAATAAAAAGCATTGAAGATCTGTGACTTGGAACTTCAGCTTTATGTTTGGAAAGACTATATGGATAAAAACAATATTGAAGTAGTTATCATCTGAAAAATAATATCCTGATGATAATTTATTCAGCAAATTGTTCTCTTTGTAATGCAAAATAAAAACTTCACAATAATGATCGTGACGATTGTAAAATGATTATTTTATCGCTGATATGTTTATATTAATTAGCTAATGATTTTGTTGATTGGGTTTTTTTAAACTAAAAATAATAAAAATCGATTAAAAGTGAAAAATTAAAATTTAGGTTATATCTTCCGAGCAGATCATTTCAAAGTTCCGGAACTGATTCAAAAATCGATTAAAACCCAAAATATGATGTTGCGAATTTTTGGCGGTATTTTCAGATGACAAAATTGTTTACAATAAAAGTGGCTGAGTTGAAATTTTAGTTACAGCTTTTATTTAATTTTTAAACATTAAATTAAAACTTTAATACCTTTTATGATCATTAAAAACACTAAAATGGACGAGAATATCTAAATTAACTTAAATTCTATCTTTCTACATCTATATCTATGATTATAGTATACTCATTATTTTCATCACCGCTAGTAACATTAATAAATTCTCAATTTCTGATGGCATGATTATTTTAATTTATAATTTCACAATTAGAAATGTGTAAGAAGTAGTGGAGATCATATTCTATTCTTACAAATTATTATACTTCGAAATCTTAGTAAAATTTTTAAAAATTTATTTTATTATTTTTTAAAGGCAATTTCTACACAAGGTTAGACTTTCATATAAAAAATTTTAAAATTAAGCGTAATCTTTTATATATTTCATTAATACATCATAGTATTACATAAAACACGCCGTCTGAAATCCGAAAAAAGATAATTAAACAAGAATGATTATAACGCTCCATAAAGCATGTTAGCAAAATTAGTTGATACCGATGACATAACTTTACCGAACGAATACATTAATAAAAACTACGCAATAAAGTCAATCTAGCATGCATTATTTATCCATTTATAAAAAAAAAATACTCGATAATTCTTAAAAAGTTTCTATTAAACTTCAAAAACACTGTTAAGAGTGTTTAAAAATTTATTTATTTGTTCAGAATTCTATAAGTTTTAGCAGTATAATTCAGAAAAAGTGAGGCTTACTTGGCTAGAATTAAAATTCAAATAATCTTTAAATTTTTTAATTATTTTCTTATTATTGCTATAATTATTAATTTGATGATTGAATATAGGTAGGATATACATAAACTTCTAAAAATGTAATTTTTAAAATGATCTTTTAATTTAATTATTTGTGTAAGACATCTTAGAACTCTTATAAATATGCTTATAATATGAAACCTTCTTAAATATTAGAACCGACTTTCTAACACCCATTATTTGTCTATTCTTATTTTATTGCCAATTTTGTGGCTAAATTCTACGAATAGATATTATTTTCACGTCTAGAAATTTTTATAAGCATTACATTACCTCAAATATGTTTTCGAAACAATACATTATGTCAAATGTGTGGTTAGAATATTAAAATGACTACATTTATACCAAGAAATTATCAAGCATTTGAACAAATAATTGCTCAAATTATAGGAATAAGTTTGAAGAATAAAGCTCAGGAATTTTCTTAATAGTCGTTTAAGTGGAATAGTTCTCTCCAATTATTTTGCCACAGACAGTTTAAGAATTTTATCTGAGATTAAAAAAAAATTTAAATGGCATGTTTAACATATCTTTAAAATTTCTTTCAAAAACTATAAATAATGTTATAGTTAAGTGTTATTCGATGTTAACATATAAATAACTTTACTAATTTGTTAAACTGGTTTATGCTATATACGTACAGTAGAGTGAACTTTATAACTGCAATTCTAGATTAAAATACTTTATTTTATTTTAACTTTATTTAAATTTTGATTCGAAAAATCAAGCCATGTATCTATTTGCTCCTCTAATTACAGTCATTAAAATACTATAATTATATTGTATTTTGTTATTATAGCATCAATAAAATAGTTATATCATGAGGATGATAACGTTTATTAATCCACAAATTATTATTTTAGATATTTTATATAGATAATTTTTTATTATTCAAATTGTTTGAATATTAAACTCTTCAATAAATTTGTTTGTTTTAATTACAAAATCGTTCATTATTTTTAGATTTATTGCCAACCTGCCGAACAACAATTGGAATTTAAACCTACAAGTAAGTTGGATTATTTAATTTATTTTTATGATAATAAATATAAGTTAACTGAAAAATAACATAATAAAAATATATAAATTTTATAAAATATTTATGTAAATTGAAAGATCAGATTGAGAATTTTCGTTTTTTACAAGATTTGATTGAATATTAATATAAAATGACTTGTTCTTTTTTCATTTGAATAATTTTTACGTCTAATTTTTAAAATTTTCACACTTTTATAAAAAAAAAGTCAAGCAAAATTAGAAGACACCTCATACGAATATATCTATAGTGCTCCCTGAATTTCACTAATTAGATTAGATCGTTTCCGAAATCAATATAACCAATGACACAATCCTCGGAATAAAGTAGGCTGGACAGAAATTTCCCGGGAAACCAGTGACTGTAATACAGCCTCAAGCATGCCACGCCCACTTAATCGACTACCATACTTCAAGTACAGTATACTGTATTCAATAGAAAATATATGATCAAACAAAGAGTTGCGTTACATGCAGGTGTCTCAAAAGATAAATTTAAAATATGAAGATAATTTCTTATTAAAAAGTATTTTCATTGAAATCTATTTTGAACAATTAATTTCTCAGCGCCGTCACGCACTGCGACGCGTCAGCGCATTGATTTTTAGGTTTCGCGGACAAATTTCTTTAAGAATTTCACATATATATCACTAATATGCTAAATTTTAAATAAAATTAACATGAATGAATAAAATAAAGAAAGAAAGAAGAAGAATCGTCTCAATAATTCAACAAATAATCTCTAAGATAGACGTATATATAATTGCCAAAAATGACGTAAGCGCCTGGTTCCTACACTGACAGAAACACCATAAAATGTGACATTTCACTTTGGATATAGTCTTTTCTAATAGAAAAACATCAAAGATTGCGTTTATTTTATGTTATGAAAACCCAAAATAATTTTAAATGAGACATCTGCTAAATTTGCATATTATACATCAACTTATAAAAAAATTAATAAATTATTAATTTATGAATTTTGGACCACAATTTTACGCTTGTTTTCATAAAAACATATTTATTTCTTCAAATCATTTAAAAATTCTTCTATATAGTTAAAAAGTTTTGAGATAAAGAGATTTAAAGTTAGCTATTTGTTTGTTTACACAAAAGGGTAATAAAACTTTGAAGTTCTTTTAGCGACACGCCCACTCTATCACCCTATCAGGAAATGACATTTTACACCTCATTATCTAGACCACACCGTCTACTGTTAGAAAAACAATAACATTGTAGATTGACCAACAGGAAAATATTTATGAAGATTTTGAAATATGATACTTTGTTTACATAATAAAAATGGATCGGATTACATTAAATTCAATAAAAAATCAACAAATAAAGATAACTGTATTAGATTGTTTATTTGATGGAAAACAGATATAGGAATGGAATAAAATCAATATTTTTGGAGGAATGGCAAAAAAATGTTTTTGATGAGGCGTTTGATTACCTGGAGTCTCTACGAAACCAACTACAATGTGACGTATTTTTTTTCATCTAACCAGAGCAAGATTAAACAAAAATATCTACTGTCTGTCCAACTTAATTGTGTGGGAAAATGTCACAAACTGGAACAAGTTCATTTACAAATAAACCACTAAGGGAAGTTTGGCTAGATTAGGATTATTTGGATTGTGTAAATCCCTTAGTAAAATGTGAATTGACTATAATTTAAATGATATTTTTATAGTTTATATAATTTACTTTAGCCCAAATTAAAAAAATTAATTAATCATTAACATATCGGAATTTTTTAGCTAAACTGGGAACCCTCTCCGGCATGGAGATACATATTGGAGAAAAGTGAGAAAGGAATGAACATGAGGAGATAATGTTGAAGTGAAAGAAAGGGTTAATGAAATGACTAATGTATTTTAAGAAATTTTTTGATTTAACATGTAACATAAGATAAAATTTATTATATAATGCTAATAATTTTTTGAATTTTTAAAATTTGTTTAAAACTTAAGAACATTAGAATTTTGGAATGCCAGATACGTTTATGTTCTGAAGTGTATTGTTATTTGTAAGAATCTCTTGATTAAGTTAAAGTGTGTATACCTGAAGAGGGTGCGATAGCATTGAAAACGTTAGTCTATTTAAGTAAATAAAAATAGATTATTAGAATATTTTACTGCAGATAATGCTGATTTTATTAGTATGTTTAATAAAAGAATGTTAAACAGTTAGAAGAAGGAGTTAGTATTAATCATTAACTTTAGTAATTTCTAATTAATTTACAATGCTACGGTTAACCTAGTAACTGCCCTGGCCCTCTATGGCAAATCTGGGCAGACAGACTTGGCTCAAGTCAGATAATAATAAACCACTAAGGGAAGTTTGGCTAGATTAGGATTATTTGGATTGTGTAAATCCCTTAGTAAAATGTGAATTATGATTAGTTATCTGACTTGAGTCAAGTCTGTCTGCCCAGATTTGCCATAGAGGGCTCGTGGCTAGATTTAGCCCATCCGGGAGCGCTGGTGTTGGCGTAAGTCTGATAATTCCTAAATTATATACATCCCGAAATTGAAAACTGCCGGTGCCTTGATAGTCTAGCTGGTAAGGCGTTGGGACGGTAACCTGAAGTCTGTGGTTCGATTCCAGGCCAAGGCAAATTTTTAATTTCGGGAAATTAGTAAAAATTATAGTTCAATTATTAAATAATAGATGGCCCATCTTAACCTATAAATTTAAATTATTAATTATTAATCTGACAGATGATGGAACCACCCTAGCGTAAATTAAAAATAATTATTAATTTGGCAGTTAATTCAAAAAATAAACTGCTGGGGGAAGTATGTCTAGATTAGGATTATTTGGATCACGTAAATCCCTTAGTAAAATGTGAATTATGATTATTTTTGTATAATATAATTTTTTAAAGTTAGCATTATGTTCATTTTTTAAAATCGTTTTTCTAAAACTATTAGTGATGTTTGATCAGCTTTTTGAATAGTTCTATATGTTTTTGTATAGCACTGAGGATGATGATTAGCTGAAAGTATTTTACAAAGTAAATTAAAAGTTTTTATTGAATTTACTGTTATATATTGCTTGATTTAAAGTATTATTTAATAAACTTAAGCAGTCGTAATACTGCTTTCTCAGGCTTATAACTAATAATGAAATAGATCACAACACTTTATAGTAGTCCCAAAAATACTTTTATTATTTAAAGGATTAACATGCGAGGAACGTTTTTGACTATACAAAAGTCATCTTCAACTCTCAAGTTTAAGCGGTTTCTAACTGTAGGTGTTCTAAGAACAACATCGTTCTATCGGTTATAATTCGATTTTTTTAAACAACAAATTTAAGATAAAATTGCTCTTATTTAGCAAATTTAGTATTTCCTGCTACTTACCTGGGGTAAAAATTAAAAAGTAAAAATTATTACAAATAATTATTTAGATGATAAAAATTAACTGGATTTTTTTAAAACACGTTAACGCATAAATAAAACAAAAATAAGAATTAAAATGAAAATTGGGGGTTAAAAATTGAAAAAAACAAATAAAATAAAAATGGAATAAAAATAAAATAAAAATAAAAATGTCCTTTGCAAATGTATGTTTGCATTCAATGGTTCATGTTTACTGGATACTATTTCCTCAATGCATACTTCCAAGGTCTTGAGATTACCTCCGTCTCCTTGTCATTAATAACATTTTCTATTTGGCTTCTCCTATAAATGTTCACTTTTTCAGCCCTACTAAGTTCTACCGGATCATTGACTTTTTGTATTACTCTGGCTCCCATCCAATTGATATTGATGTTGCTTTCGTATGCCCTTTGTGCCAGCGCTGTTGTCAATTTACCTTGTTTAATGTCTCTTTTGTGCTCTTGCATTCTCTCATTGAAGTTTCTCTTCATGGCGCCTCTGTAAACCTCTGGAGTGCCTGTGTTGTTGTTGATCAAAGGTATTCTATAGATTCCCATTTCTTTTCCTGGGTTATATTTGTCTTTGATGTTTTTTAACACTTGGAATACCATTGGTCCTCTTCTGTAAGCTGGCTTTGTTTTTATTTTTCTTAGTATGTCCCTTATCATTCTTAGACCTCTCAGAATCTGGTACACTCTCATATTGTGGAGTCGTTTGTTGGTCTGGAGTGGGGGCTTGTTGGTTAGTCATGACTTGTTCTGTGTCCTCCTTAGTTTCCAATTTCTTCTCTACTTCTGCTATTATTTTCTGTATTAAACGCCCTCCGTATCCATGCCTCTTTGCTATGCCTTTGATTTTTTCTATTTCCTCTTTTCTTAAGATGTTATCACTGCAATACGAGAAGACTCTCTTTACGTAAGATCTCAAAGCGGCTTTCTTGTAAGACCATTTGTCTTCCGACCATCTAGGGATTATTACAGGTGTGGCCTCTGGTTTTCTGTATATGGTTATTTTTATTACATTATTTATGATTTGAATTTGGACATCTAAAAAGTATATATCTGTCATTTCTATTTGTTCAATATTAAGCTTCAGCCTGTATGCTTCATTATTAAATAACTCCAATAGTTCCCTTGAATAGTTTTCTTTTCTCCAAATGATGAAAATATCATCCACATAACTGGCGTACAACTTAGTTTGTTTTATTATCGAGTCAAGTTTAACTTCTTCTAATGATCGTATGATCAGTTCTGCCAGTTCTCCTGCTAACAGGCTTCCTATCAGTATCCCTTGGGTTTGTCTGTAAAATTTGCCATCAAAATAAAAGTAAGAGTTTGGCAAAGGAGGTCAGTTATTTCCCTACACATGGGTGGGCTAAATATTTCTGTATTAGTATTGACCAGTAAAAATCTATATAGGTATAACGACACTGCAGCTATATTCAGCAAGGGGTACAATTTCTCGAAATCATAAGTCGCCAGGATTTGGTTTCCGTCCAGGTTTGTTTCTTTTAATTTCTGTAAGAACTCTACAGAAGAGCTGAGTCCATACTTATAATTTGAGAGTTTTAGATTAAGCCACTTTGCCATTTTTCTTTCTAAATTGTAGAGGGGCGACCTGCATTTCTCTTTTTACTTAATATATTTAGAAAATTACATTTACTCTCCTACAACACAAAACATTTTCATTAATTTTGTAAATCCATCCTATGAATACATAATACACATATAAATTGCAATAACTGGGAAATACTTTGTTAAAATTAGTCATAAATACAATTTCACTTGTTTGCTGTGAGAGGGACAATATGCAGTCTATTTTCGATTTCGATTTGAAATTGAGCTAATTGGCGACCATTGAGTATTTTGTGTTCCAAACGTTTAGTTCTTGGATAAAAAAAAATAAGTTTTTATTCTTCAATAGAGGAATGTGAAAGAGAAGAAAACCTTTTTTATTCATAAATTTTTTTGGTTATATATCAGGGCTGTCCAACCCACAGCCCACTGCTGTAATGAATGTGGCCCAACATAAAATCATAAATTTCCTTAAAACATTGAGATTTTTATGTACTTATTTTTTTATTTTTTGAAATTCACTGTAACATAATCAAATATTCCACTAATAAAGAAAAAGAAATTTGTTTAATTTTTGTACTAAAAAATAATGAAGTTAATGATGTTTTTATTATTTAAATACCTATCTACATTTCCTATTTCTATTTCCTAAAATATTTCTTTTTCAGTGACTAAAACTTCTTAACCCACTCAATGATTTAAAAAAGATTTCTGAATGAAAAGAAGTCAAAGATTATTATACTACAACATTTTTGCTTATTTGTCAAGTGCATCATATATAGTGCATTATTTACTAATTTTTTTGCTTAATAACTCTCGTTAGAATTATTATATTTTATGCACAGCCCGAGCCAATTTTTCTTCTTCAAATGTGGACTAAGGAAGCCAAAAATTTGGACACCCCTGGGGTATATGTTAAGGAATGACTGTTTTGTAGATTACAGATTTTGTAAAGAGAGTAGCAGATACACCAACTTTCAATGCAGAAAAAAGTTCAGAAAGTTGATATTGTTAAAGAAAAAAGTTCTCATTTTAACGAAACAGTGGTAAGGAAGATATAATTATGAAATGAATGTTATATAGGCTGTATACTGTTTACTTTTATTTTATTTTACATATATTGTTTTTTAGGGTCTTAGATATATATTTTTTCTTTCTTTATGTTTTGTATTATTAATATTCTTAATAAGAATTAAGTTTCTTATGTGGAATTAAAGAAAGTTATTTGTTTTTAATTGGTTGAAACATAACTCTCCTTTTTGTATTGGCTCCAGATCTTATATAACATGGTTTCACACAACATGGTGTTTTTTAGAAACCTATCCACCATGTTGTAGGAGGGATGGATACCTGTATAATGTATATATGTATGCATTAATGTGTGTGAGTGAAGAGAAGAGGGGTGTCATTTTCTAATGTTGCCTCAGGTGACAAAATATCTAGATCTGGCACTGCCAGTGACACAAAGATTCATGATTCAGACATCATAACGATTATAATAAGAAAGAGATTCCTTTACAGTAATTGATTACAACAACTTGATGCATTGAAAACTATGAAAGGAGGGTAAATATTTTTCAATCAGAGGATGATACTACAGGATCTGAATCTGAGTTGATACAGTCCTAATATCCCTTTTAACAAGAATCTCAACAACTTCTTCACAGAGTCCGATGAAAAGTTAGAAGTTAGGGGACACCAGCCGATCTCTAAATGTCTGGAAAGCCTGATTTCTATTTATTGGATAAGAAGGATTTTAAAGCTGCCCCTTCTTTTCTTTACTCCTATATATAGCATTGAATTGTTTTATTTCGTCTAGTTTTATAATAATCATTTCCCAAATTCAAGGTAGATTGACCATCATAGATAAGTTGAAAGAACTGATGACTTGAACTTGTATCAAAATAGATGACGAGAATACAGACACTTTCGTTTCTTGATGAAGAGATGACCTCAACATTTGTGATAACCTTTTTGGAGAGTGAAGTACTGACTGCTTATTAAGTGTCCTGTTTTTGGATTTTTTTTTTTTTTGGTTATTAATTATCATTTTTCACTTGTCTTTTCTCCTCTCAAATTCCTACATCATCTGTGTAATAAAATATTTCCTCTCTATCACCTTACCTCTTGTTTATCTTTGATATTTAGATATTTAATGCTGTAGGGGACAAAAATCTTATAAGATGCCACAATATTTATTGTTTATTTTTCCTTAGGTATTGCTCCCCCATCAAATTCCTTTCTCTGTTTTTATAAATCAGATTTGGGTGAGGGAAGATTTGGAGTGAGGGTAATTATTCTATAATTCTTAAAGAATATAATTGAATCTTGATATTAAGTTATTATATAAACAATCTATAATTCAAAATATTTGAGGTCAGTTCTCTAGTCATGCATAACGTTTGAAATTCTCAAGTTTTTAATACGAGTATTTTCCTGAATTTTTCTGTATTTCCTATCTTCTCATCTTACGAGTTAAACTCTTTGTACATGGCTCTATATATGCATTGCTGATATAGCTTATCTCTATATCAAACATGAACAGTTATTTAATTCAACCTTCTTTAAAAGAAGTAAAAATCTATTGAATATTTTATATTGAGTTATTTTTTACAGCTTAATTGTTCTTAGCAAATATTGAGTGTCTATATAAATATATTTATCACTAGATTAAAGTCATATGCAGATATCAATTTAATATTTCCATAGAAATTTTTTCTTTACTCCCTTGTTCAATTTGCTCTAGTTCATTTTCTCCAAAAATAAACTGCTCAAATTGCAGTTAATTTAATAAGACTTCATCTGACTTTAAAGCAATTTTCATTTTTTTTTTTAACTATTAATAATGTAATATTTTTTAGAACTCTTTTCAATAATTTAATTTTTTATTTATATTAATGATCAAGAACAGGAAAAAACTTTTTAAATGTAGAATGATAAGAATGAAAATAATATATCTGTAGTTGTAAGAGATATAACATTTGGCACTGCACTTGGTGCTATCCAACCCACGACCCAGCGCTGTAATGAATGAGGCCCAACATATAATCACAAGCTTTCTTAAAACATTGAGATCTTTATATACTCAATGAAGTTAATGAAGTTTTTATTATTTAAATACCTATCTACATTTCCTATTTCAATTTTCTAAAATATTTTTTATTTCAGTGATTAAAACTTCTAGACCTGTTCAATGATTTAAAAAAAATTTCTGAACAAAAAGAAATTTAAAATTATTATGCTATAACATTTTTACCTTTTGTGATATGTTGATTGTAGATATAAATCTAGTCCAAAGTTACTAACACACTAACATTTTACCTAATTAAATAAAAAAGGAAATAATAATAATAACAAAAATAAACAATAATAAAAAAAATACAAAAAATAAAAAAATAAAAATAAAGGAGAAAAAAAATAAAAAAAGAAGGAAAAAAAAAAGTTTTAGGTATTAACATAGTTATAAATCTTTTACTAACTTAAGATAAGTTTTCTCTTAACATAGTTCTAGATATACTAATAATATGGTTCTAGGTTTCTAATAACATAGTAGATTGAGTCGGAATGGTTCTTTGCTGCTTCTATATTTTTGCATTTATTTTTTTTTTGCCCATAACAGCTCCCTTAGTACTCTATTTGAGTGGAAAGGGGCAATCAAAATTAGCCAACAAGCTTACCATACAAAAAAAAAAAATAAGACAAGAAATCACAACAAGCATTTGAAGCAGGATAAATAATAATATGCACTACAATTGTTAATAATACAATTGTTTTATTATAATTGTATTATATATATCTAATAATAAATTAGTTTATTTATTCTGCTTCAAGTGCTTGTCGTGATTTCTTGTGTTAGTAGAAGCAGCAGAACTCAGTTGTTTATAGTTAAAGAAAAAAAAAAAAAGACATTTTTACCTATTTGTTATGATGGATATCACATATTGTATATTATTTACTAACTTTTTTGCTTAATAAGTATCGTTAGAATTAATAAACATAACAGCAACCCCTGGCCCACGGGCCAGATCCGGCTCTGATCCATTTCAGCAAAGTTAGTCGGATTCATGGTGGAAGAAAACATAGTGTGTTCTACTATAGTCTTTTCAACTAAAGAAGAACTATCAAGGCCAAATTCGATGATTGATGAGTCTTTTCAGTAGAGTCGATATGATGTAAAACAGATTGTAATAGAGAATTTATTACCATTTTCAATTTGATATTTGATTTAAAAACATAGTAATCAGATTAAAATATTTTTTATCTTTATAATTAATTTTAACAACTCGTTTTAATTCATTTAATATTAGTTTATTTTATTTAATAATTTGGTCCGGCCCTTGACTCAGAAACAGAATGATAATTTGGCCTTGCTTTTTTAAACTCTTTTAGAAGCTGGCTCTGCTCATCTAATTCCATAATTAATAAATTCAAATCCAGTTTATTTAATAATAATTTACAAAATTTTTCACGCTGTTCGAGTTTTTGATTAGCCAATGCCTTCTCAATCCAATTACTCAGATAATCAGGCCTCTATTGTGTAAAGAACTATTTAACTTCATAAAATAATGATTACACATTATTTCAGATGTATAAATCTTTAATACATTTTTTAACTCTGACAGAATTTTGTTCTATTGGAATACCGATATGCTAAATATAACCAATGTAATTGTTTAAATAAGTAAATGATTTTATGTTTATTAATTTTATTAAAATAATTATTATAATAAAACTATAACTAATGAATTTTTAACAAATAGAATTAAAAAAATCAATACTGACTTCCATAAAATTTATTTTTGTCAATAATTTAGCAAAATGAAGATTTTTGAAAATTGCATAAATTTAAGCAATATCTGATGAAAATTTTATAATTTTTAACTGATAACTAAAATTTGAAATTTTAGAAAGTTTATTTCCATATTAGGCATAAATTTGAAGATCAGTTGGCACTTAGCAGCCTTGAAATTCAAAGTCAAATGGTAAAAAATAGGAACTTTAAAGCCATCTTGTTACACTCACAAAAATGCACACAAAATACAAGTTGACTTATTGATAAGGTCGAAAGCATATCTGTTAATAAAGAATTTATCCTGTTTAGAGCTTTGTATTTTGTGGTAAAAAATAGATTAAATAAGTAATAATTATCATAAATGTTACAGTTTAATGGTCTACAACATTAATATATATATATGGACTGTTTATTTTGAAAGTGTCTATTTTTTTTTAAAAACTGAAATAATATGTTAATTTAGTGTAATCTTTTTATTTATGTAATATCTCATTGTTTTAAAAAATGGACTTACACCATTTTTCAAAATAAACAGTCCATATATATATATATTAGCAAGAGTGCCTGGTATTGCTCAGGAATTTCAAGTACAGTCGATTCTTGTTGTTCGCAATAGTTACTTTCTGTAAATTCTTCGCGAATATTGAATTAGCGAATACTGAATCATTGTGCCTATGGGAAATATAGGGTTAGGTTCCTGCAAACCTTTCCTCCCATTTTCATTCTTGGTGTATGTGTGTTTTACTGTTTAAAGACACCTTATTTAATGTGTACATAGAACCTGTATAAGACAATTACCTCTGGTTCCAATCAAAACTGGTCGTTTATACAGGTGATCAGCTTACAGGTTAATTATAATACAGCATGCTTAAATGAAACAAAATGATTACACACTTTATAAAATAAACGTATGTTTTTGTTACAATTTATAACACAGTTTATCATTTATTCAAAAAACAACAAATTTAATTAGTATGGAAGAAACTATCAATAGTGCTTTGTCGCATTCCACTTTTATTTTTTAATTTCAACAGCAAAGCAATGTTTGATGTCGTTTAATTGAGACCACAATTTTTCATTATTTTCTATTGTTGATGCCATTTTAATTTTTCAACATGTTTCTTGCAGGGTGTTATTTGCTTAAGGTTGCGATTTCCGTTGTTTTTCCATTTAGTCAGAATTTCTTTGAGACAATATTTTTTGAATCTGTGTTTTCCCCGTGTCAAATTTTTCTGCTAATGCTCGTTCAGAAAGACATTTCGTACTGTCTTCAATCATTTTTATTCGCTATTCTAAATTCAAGGATTAACTTTCCATTTAGCTCATGGATTAGCTATGTTTCTACATCCAAAGTGAATTGATAGTATCACACCTGTATGAGGTTACATTTGATTAATACGCTTGCATAGAACACAAACATCTGTATCTGGTGAGTGACTGACTTTTCACTTTCCCTGTTTCCCCTATATCACTTCACCATAGGCCTTCAACTTACGATTTTTAATGTATTTAATACAAAATTTAATTATCATATCATAGATACAAATCTAAGGAACATGCATATTAAAAAGATATCGCATTAATGACACTATGATTTCGTTATTCCAGTGCTCTACGTCATTCTTGTCGTATGAATGACGAGAAAAATTCACATGGTGTAATTTTTTCAATTGTAGTGGTTTGGCTTAAATGAAATTTAAGTTTAAAAGAAAACGGTACTAATGTAAGCAATAAAAATAGTCAATTAGTAGTGATATTAAAAAATTATGGTCATCATAGACAGTTTCATTTTATGTTTGGTCTATAAAAATGATGGTCGTGGTCGGGTTAGGGAGGTGGTCGTCTTATGGAGGTGGTCGTCTTATGGAGGGTCAAATAACATTATTTCTATAGGAAAAAATTTGGTTCCCATAAAATCGTGGTTGTCTTATATAGGTGGTTGTGAAGTCAGTTTTCACTGTATTATATTACTTACAAATAATTACAGTATATACAATGTATACTACTGTAAACAGTATTATAATTACAGTAATCTTTATTTAATTTTTTAAAACACTAATAACATAGTAAATTAAATCTTATTTTTGATGGATAGTTGTTTGATGTTGCAAGATGTTTGATATGGCAACTGACACATTGTCTTTCTGAACTGCGTTGAAAGACTGAATCAGCCTTGTCTGTGTCATTTTTTGCCTCAAATCTAAAATCTTGGTATAAGGAGCAAATGCGCAGGAAGTTAGGTGCCTAAATTTGAGGCTGCATTCAAGCATAAGGCACATTCTTCCTGTAGGACCTGAAGATGAAATGAACAGGCTTTTGGCTTACCTGCAGTCTGGGAGTGAGTGAGGATAGGTAATGAGATTTTCCCAGCAAACCAATTCCGATATTACATTTGATAGCAAACAATTTCTTTTATTAGAGAGAGATAGAGTTTACATTGGTAACAGTATTTTCGCTGCTCAGCAGGAGTCTGCAAATAAGCATGAAAGCTCCGCGAAAATTGATTTTGTGGTTACAAATAAATTTTCGCGAATAGTCGAATACACAAAAATATGGAATCTGTGATTAACGAGAATTGACTGTATATAATATAGTTTATTATGGCAATTCTTAATGTCATCAAGATGTTGGCACCCTTGTCAGTAATAAAAAAAAATTAATTAGTTTACTTGAATTTATAGGTTATATTAGTGTGAATTAAGATGCTAAATAACATAGGGGATTCTTTTGGTGGAAGCCACTTTTGGAGCTTAACAGGCTGGCCAACACCCTTGATTGATGGATTTAACCAGAAATTGAAGAATGCTATTCAATGGGCTAGGCACAGACTCCATGAATTTCTAGACTTTATGGATAAGTTTACAATAAACCATGCATAAGTATCATTTGCCTATATATTTCATTTATTATAGCATTTAGAATCAATTGGTTGATCACAATTACATCATGTCATTTAATAATGATGTGATGGTGATGCCATTTATTGCCACATCATCATGATATCATGTATCCATAGCTTTTGTGAAAGTCATTCATTATTATATCATTATTACATCAAGTAACTCATTATAGCATTTGAAATCCATTTGGTTTTTAAATGCAATTTTACCATTGACTTTACCAATTGATTTAACCAGCATATTATATTAGGATGACATCATCATGATGTCATTGGACAGAATTGTTTAATGACATCATCCACTCTTATATCACCAATGATGTCAAGCCACTGTTGTTATGTCCTCATCCCAAATTTGAACATCATTTTGAGGATTTAAATGAAATCATTTTCATTGTTATCCCAAAATACCCTATTGCCTGTAGCAATCTCGACTTAGGATAACCTATGTTACCAGCAGGTCTGTAGGAAGTCTCTAGACCAAGTTTGATCCCAAAACCTTTAGGGAACCTTTGTTGACTAAGATATTATAAAAGATTGACATGTTAAAATTAAGCCAATTTTCTTACTAGATAGCTTTCATTAGCCGTTATATGAATCATGGGTTGAATAATGCCAGCAGTCCAAAAAAAGTGAAACACCATTGATGCATCTGTTTATTAAGATATCATAAAAGGATGACAAGTTAAAAGCAAACCAATTTTCATAGTAGACTTTCATTTGCCATTATATGAATCATGGGTTTGAATAATGCTCCAGTCCGAAAAAAGTGAAATGCCATTTTCAGAGAAGCTTAGCAGGATCGAAATTCTTATAATTAAATTATATATTAAAATTATAATTTAATCATTTTAAATTTGAAACAATAGTTAAAAGCATATCTGTTTAGGAAATTTTACAAATATTAAATACAAACACCGTGAAATTACGAAAGGTATTGAGTTATTTGATCGACAAAACGATTTTATTTGATTTTGAATGTATTTTGCAACCGATTTCTTAATCAAACTCAGCAAGGTCGAAATTCTGTTAATTATGTATTAAAATTATAATTTCATCATTTAAAATTTGAAACAATAATTAAAAACATACCTGTTAGGAAATTGCAAATATTAAATACAAACACCGTGAAATTACGAAAGGTATTGAGTTGAAGATCGACAAAGTGATTTTATTTGATTTTGAATGTATTTTGCAACCGATTTCTTACTCAATGATGTTTATTCTGGTTAACAGTTAATCAAATAATTAATAACAGTAAGTCAATAATAATATAATTTTTATAAGAAATATGTATTTTAAAATCTTCAAAAATATGATACTGTAATGACATCTACAGTTTACTATATCAATTAGTAACAGATTTCTAATGCAATGACATTTATTCTGGTTAACGGTTAATAAAATCTATTTTTATAAGAAATATTAAAGCTCTGTATATAGAAAATACAGATAGGCCTCGATTAATGCGAGTTCGAATAATGCAATTTCGATTAGGCAACTTATAAAATTGATAGTTTTTCAGTTACTGCGAGCAAATATTCGATTAATGCGAGTTGTAAGCATAGACCAGTCTTTACGAGCAAATATTCGATTAATGCGAGTTGTAAGCATAGACCAGTCTTAGTAATAAGGATGCACCTCCTTTTATGATGTCAATTAACAAATTACTGTTAATTTTCAGTTGGCCTCCTTTTATGATGTTAATTAACAAATTACCGTTAATTTTCGGTTAGAATTAATGCGAGTTGTAAGCATAGACCAGTCTTACTAACAAATGTCCGTCCCTTTAATGATGTCAATTAACAAATTAATGTTAATTTTCGGTTAGTAAAACCGAACGAGGAGCCTTTTATGATGTCACATTCTTACTAACAAAGCTCTGCCTCCTTTTATGATGTCAATTAACAAATTTCGTTAATTTTTGGTTAGTAAAACTGGACAAGGAGCAGTCCAAGAACAATAGTTAATTTTCGGTTAGTAAAACCGGACGAGGAGCAGTCCATGAACAGTCACATAATTTTCAGTTAATAAAACCAGACGAGGAGCAGTCCAAGAACAGTCACTTGCTCCGTCTCCTTTTATGATGTCAATTAACAAATTACCGTTAATTTTTGGCCTCTCCTTTTATGATGTCAATTAACAAATTACCGTTAATTTTCGGTTAGTAACAAAACTCCTTTTATGATGTCAATTAACAAATTACCATTAATTTTCGGTTAGTACGACCGGACGAGGAGCAGTCCAAGAACAGTCACTTGGCTTTGAAGGGGTAATAGACGAAGAGCAGTCCAAGAACGGTCACACGATTTTGAAGGGGTGAAACTGAGGAGCAGTCCAAAAAGGGTCACACGATTTTGAAGGGGTGAAACATCTGAGGAGCAGTCCAAGAACAGTCACTTGGCTCTGAAGGGGTGAAACATCAGAATAGTAGTCCAAGAACAGTCACTTGGCTTTGAAGGGGTGAAACACCAGATCAATTAACAAATTACCGTTAATTTTCGGTTAGTAAAACCGGACGAGGACAATCCAAGAACAGCACTTGGCTTTGAAGGGGTGAAAAATCAGAAAGATGGGCTTTTTTGCCGTTAATTGTTTAACATTACTGTACTATTATTTAGCTTTGCGATAGTATACATACACACAGAATTTTCTTTTTTATAGTCTGTCCAAGTTAGTTGTGTGGGTTCAGACTGCGCATGCAGTTATTTAGACTGGTTTTTACACTGAATTATATTTTATATTATTTCTTTTTTTGTTAACTTAATAAATTACTTTATCTTAGATTTAATATATTTAATCTCTATTCTATGAATAAAATAATGGTAGAAGAATGCTAAATGACTAAACAAAATTTCTAATGAATTTATCATCTCTATGAATTTGAAATATAATAACTAATGCTTGATATTTTTCCCCTTTAAAGAATAAATGCTCTTGAAAAATTATATTAATTTTTTATATATTACGTAAAAAATATTTTTTAAATTATATAAAATTTATAAAATTACGTCTTCCTAAAACATATAACTTATTCAATAAAATAATCTAATAAAATGCTTTCGAATATTTCGTGCAAAATTTATTTTTCTAAGTTTAAATTGCAAATAAAAATCCGTTTTCTTGTTAACAGTTGAATTTTTCATTTATAATTAATTTTTAGACCTTTCGTTACAAAAAGTGGTTATATACATTCGGCTTGTTTGTTATTTATTGATTATAGTTCATCTTTACATAAGCAAAATAAATTCTATTTAATTCATAATTAAATTAGTTCGCTTAAAATTTATCAGATAAATATAATAATTAGTTTACTTAACAATCGGAGAATTTTCTATTTGTAACGGCAATATAAGAGCAACAGATGGAAAAAAATGGCAGATTAAAACAAACGTTAGTTGTTTAAACAAAGTTAACAGTTTTTATAAATTAAATCAGTTTGGAAATGCCTTTCTCTATTTGTAACGGCAATATAAGGGCAACAGATGGAAAAAAATGGCAGATTAAAACAAAAGTTAGTTGTTTAAACAAAGTTAACAGTTTTTATAAATTAAATCAGTTTGGAAATGCCTTTAAAAATCAGGTGTCTCAGAAATCCGATGCTAGAATATTATATAAATTTAATTATAGGCCTATATATTTTTAAACCTTACATTTTTACAGTATAATTCTTTAAAAATTAATCATTCTTTTTATACCTATATAGAAGTCTGATACCACATTTATATAGTTTGCAGATGAAGCAAGAGAATATGTTTAATTGTAAATAAATTGAATTAGGCCTGTTAAAAATGAAAATTAATATTTTATTATCTATAACAAGCAAAATATTGGCGATAAAGATATCAATAATCACTAAAACAATATATCTTTTATCTTTTTTGAATGAAGAGATATACAAGCATGTCAAAACAAACATAAATTATTGTTTGAGACATGTTATAGATCGAAATTAATATTGTCATGATTGATAGTGTAGGCCTATAAAATTAACTAAAATCTGATAATAAGTTGAAGTCGGAAAATAGAAAGTTCGAGTAGACAAGTTTTAATTTGCATCTCTTTATGCATAGTGTAACTTGAAAAGTATTCATAAATCATAAGAGCTGTAAAAACCTGTTATTTCTTATTTATATAAAATATAAAACTAAACAGGTTCATAATTATTCTAAATGAAAAATTAACCTTCACAATAAATTAAATTTTCCTCTATAAACAAAAAAATTATCTGCGAATTATATTTCGAACCTCGCCTACGCCATAATTTATTTTTCAAAAATGCTTACAGAAACAAAATTAAGACAACACTATCAGTAAAGCGATAGAAAAACAGATTAATTAAATAAAATCACAACTTAAAAATAAATTTTTTTCGTCAAACTAACTCAAGTTTTTTTTTTTCCTGTACAAAGTTATATAAGATTGCACTTATTCTAAGAACAGGTAATGATTTTTCTACTTAATTAATGTCTAAATTATAACTTCTAGAAAGGTTTATATCGGAAAACGTGAGCAATGAAAATGCAATTTGTCTCATGAATTACATAAAATATGATCAAAACTTTTTATATCGGCAAGATTTAGAAATAAACGTCATTTTCGTGCTCTCATTAATTTATCTCGATGAAAGCAGTTTGACATCAATAATGAACTTAATTCTGTTCGGTATTATTTATGATATCCTCTTCGCAATAATGAATGTCGAGATAATTAAAATTCAGATGAAAAGAGAAAAAGAAATTTCATCAAAATATGAGAATATCTTCTCTAAAATTAGAATTAAAGTAGCTCGATTTGCGAAAAAATTCTTTACAAAATTCTATATTTAGAAGACATTTTGATAGTTTATGAAAATAATTATAAAGTTATGTAGTAATATAATCAAACAACTTTTCACTTAACATTTTATATCAATAATAAAATCGGTAGCTTATAAATTTTGTATACAAGAAAAATAGAACGGATCTAAAGATTTTTTATAGTTCCATATGAGTTTTCTATTTATAGAAAACTCATATGGAACTATAAAAAAAAATATTTTAAATTTGTAGAATTTTTTTGTTTAAATTTTATCAGAAACAATAATAGAACATAAACCTGAATTTTTAACATTTTCAAGCAGCTGTTATATTTCGTGTTATATCACGATTAAAATTATAAATAATGAAATTTAAAATGCTAAAATTAATTATTTTTCTTATAATTATTAAATTATTTACTATTTTATAATCTTAAAATAAATCGATTTATTTTCTATTTTAGTTTAATTAATCTATAATTAAATATATATATAGAAATTATCGGCATAGCAAAGAACAAAAACTATAATGGAAAGAATGCGAGTTTGCGAATGGCATCTTTGCACAGATGAGGTAGGAGTGTAGTTATTATAGGACATCAGGTCTGGACCTCAATCAAGCAGCGCTTCGGATGACCCTCATAAAAACAGGGTCTTCGCTAAGTTCCAATCCCAGACACACCATACGCCTTCTTTATTTTAGATGTGACGTTTCTTTCCCTCCTGGGTTATTCGGGGAGGGCGGAAAAAAGAGGAATTCGTGGTGAGAAGAGTTTACGATGCGTATCATTGGTGCGCAAACACTGCTTATTTTTCTGTCAGCTCCGTACGGTGCTGCCCCGCTGTGGTTCCGTTGCTGACGTAATAAAGGAAGGATTCGATTAATATTATTATTATTTCTATCATAATTCATATAATCCATTGGATTAGTTATGCTTTATTATATCCCCAACGATGATAAATCAACATCGATAGCGTGGTTATATTTATGAAAGCAAACACCGCAGGCTACTGTGCTCTAACGCTATTTCCTTTTGCCTCGAGAGAATGAATTCCGTTCGATATGTTTTCTAAATAAAATTATTTTTTTTATTAAAATAAAATATAATTTTTATTTGTAAAACTCTTATATTTGTTTTTTATGAATTTTTTCCGTCTTTAACAACGTAAAACACGTAAAAATGAATATTTATTTTATTGAAAGAATTAAATTTAATCTATAAGCTTATAATTTTATAAAATTTTAGACTGTATATATATATTAAATTTGGTGTTATAATATACATGAATTTAGTTATCTTCTTCTATAATATACATCGTATTCTGTCAATAAAATCGGTAAAAGTATTGTATGCAGTGTTTTACTCTCTTTCAACACGACACACAATACTGTATTTAAATTCACAACGATGACAGAAATCGATCTATAACGGCCATGACTTGATTCAATCGTTGCGAATAATGCTGACAGAACTCCCCATCGAATGTTTTTGGCACATATTTGGAGTCAATAACCAATATAAAATGCTTATCACTACTTTTTATCACGAATAAGTTTAGCTATTAGAAAAAAAATATATTTATATATATATGTATGTATTCATTTTCAGATTACTATATTTAATTTTTTGTTAAACGTAAAAGCAAGTTCAGTATGAGAATAACCGCATTGTCTACCTCTCGTGTCGGTAAAGGGTGAACTGTTTACCACGCCTTATTACGTCATTTCTACCTGAGCCAATCTTCGTTCCGATGGGCGGGGCATACAATATGTATAACTGCATTAATTAATTATGAAATCGAAACGGGTATTTTTTTACGATTGTATGAATGTACCAATTTGTTCTTGTCATTGTATTAGGTGTCAAGGCAATCTAAGTTCGATGCTCCTATCCGACTTTGAAAGTATAGGGGATCGTAAACATAGGTTATGGCTCTTTTGACCAAGATAGCATAAATGATTAGGCCTGCAGGCATAACTTTTAACGTAAAATTCACCTTAATGTTAGTAATCTCTGGCATCTGTAGTTCGATAGGTGACCCGGTAAAGATTCAAGTCTCAGTTACAATTGGTATTTAAATCTGGATTATTTTCTTCTATTTAATAGAGTGACAGTAGAATTTTGAGTCTGGATATTATCATTCAAACATTTATAGTAACACTGATGATATTGTTTCAATTTTTTTTTTTTTAATCTACTTAACAAACATACAGATCAGAAAATATATTATAGTTTTACAGAATAGAAAATATTAATCTAGCATAGAATTTTGCAATGATACAAAGTAGAAAATTATTAATAGTTATGCAGTTTTATAATGGATTTCTCAAAATTTTTTATCAAAATTTCAAATATGTCATAATATGTATACATGTTTGAAGATAGTATATTAAATTATTTATTTTCAAGCTATAAAAGATTCTATGCTAAACTATAGCTTATAGACTTATTAAATCATTTGTTTACAATTATAGACTGTTACTTACTGTATATAAAAATGAAGTAGATTTTTTTTAATTATGATTATAAGCGTGCTTATAATTTTTAAACATGTCTGTAACTATAATTTTGATTTACAGTATATGAATTAATTTACTTGTTAAATTAAATTGTAATTTTAAATTAGATTTTATCAAAAAAAGTTACTCTTAAAATTTACAGATATAGAATGAGTGCTTATATATTAGATCGGAAGATTTTTATACATTTGCTATGAACTGACTGATTCTTAATAAATATATATATCAAATATATATATCTAAGAAAAGACTAAATTAAATCCTAAAATTTTGCTTTTAGATCCAGTTTTATTATATATAATAGAAAAATATGGAAATTCTTTCGTAGAAAAGTTACATATTAATTATGTCAGAATTAATCTCGATCAGTAACATAATAATAATATATTAGACAATAATCGTAATCTACAATAATCATTATCATTGATTGTTCTGATACAACTTATAGATATAATTTGATTAAAATTCTGAATGAATCTAATAAGCTCTGATTCAACAATTTAGAACTTTACACGAATAATTTATAAATATTAGGAATATATTTTTATGACAGATTTTTATGATTAAAAGTTTGTTATTATTTTTCAGCTTTCAGTGGTTACAGAACGAAAAATCTAAATTTGATCTAAATAATTAGAAATATCAGATTTCTGCTTGCTAGTTTTTCGAATTAATAATCGAAAATTATCTTGTTTCATTGATTTATTTGAATTATGCATTAATAAAAAGTATTGTCACATAGAGAACACGTTTTTCATGTCAGGAGGAAAAATAATGCATTATAAATATATTTATTTAATCTAAAATGAATTATTTGCTAGATTTAATATTGACGAATGCTTTTATGATTATAAAGTTAAGTAATGACCAAATAAAATTACTACAGACTCTGAAAAATGTCTTTTTGATAAGATTGTACAGATAAAATTTGAATTAATTTTGCAAATAGTTATGATATTGCATACATTTCATCTAACAGATAAACAGAAAATCTAAATTAAAAATTCAAATAAGCCAATTTAGAAAAGCATTACCCAGGTTTATTATCCTGGAATTCACTAATTTTAGTTTTTGGCAAACAATTCATCGTCTTTAGAATCTTAATTAGATTTCAATCATGCTTTTCTGGACTGCAATCTGCTTTTCTGAAAGGATTCTATTCTTACAAATAAAATTTGGAATTTTCTAAATATTTTAACGATCTTTCGGTTAGTTCAAATAATGCAAATTATAAAAGCAAGACCTTTGTTTATCTTCAGAAGAAGCAATCACCTTAAATAGACATTTTGATATTTTTTAATGCAATTTTATTTCTTAATGTATTATGAATTTAAATCTATGATTTCTCATTTTAAATACAAATATAATATTCGAATTATAGGAACTAAATTACAATTGCAAATATTAAAAATTAAAAATATTAAACTAAAAGCCAATTTTGATTTTTACTAAAACCAAATTGGCAAAAAATTTATGATAAAATTTTCACCAAAAACCATACATAATATCAGCTGCAAGCCTGAATCTTTGTAATACTGGTATTTTTTCTTCCATTTTCTATTGTTTTCTATGGAATCGTATCCTTAAAACTAGGACTAAGGATTTTTAAGCCAATAATTTCATTAAATTCAGAAAATTATTCATTAAATAGCCAAGTTTCATAATAAAAATAATTTTAATTCAAAAAAATAGTCGATACTTTATACAGTATCTACCTATACATGTTCTCATACAACAAGAATTGTTATAATAAAAATTATTTTTTATTTCATTCATTCTAAAATTTTTATAATAGAAATCTATAAACAACTTTATACTTTTTTATTTAAAATAAATAAATAT
>AYEL01073632.1:0-86519 GCA_000484575.1 Olivierus martensii
AATTTTTAAAATAATATTTAGAAATAAATTTTGTTACATAACTTTCTAATAATGTTTTTCTTTCCCCAGGTAAATTCAAAACAGAAATGAAAGAATACTATTTTATTATAGGAAAACAATGAAAAGTACCAAAACAAAATTTAAATTTCGCTATATTAAATTATAAATTACTTTATATAAAATAGTTTAAATGAATGAAATAGCATTTATTATAAGATAAATATATCATAATGCGTTATTTTTGCGATTCATTCTTGTTTTGCATTGTAGAAGTATGGCCTAATAATGGATGCTATCTAACTTATAAAGTTATTATAAAGACCTCGTACAGTTTAAAATTATAGTTACTAACATCTGTTCTATACAAGATAAAAGCAATCCGTAAAATATTTCAGCGAGGTAATTCATTCGACTTTTCTATATTTAGTCTCAGGATTGTTAGGTCTCAACATGCCACAATTTTGAAGCCGTTTTTAGCACAAAATAGATTATATGGAAAATAAGAAAGGAAAAATTAAACAGATTTATTTATTCGAAAACCAAAATTTGAATAAATTACCTTATTAAAAATTTTTATTGATTACTTTTATCTCCTATAGAAGGGAAGTTATTAATATTTTAAATCGCACAAGGACTTCATAATCACCTGTATTTGTTTTGAAATTATATTTAAATAAAATATTAATTGTTAGTTTTTTATTATTTAAATATTGTCATTAAAAAATTAAGAATTTAATAGTTATAAAGCTCTTATTTACAACAATAAAAAATAGTTAATAATGCGTATGTTGATTATAAATATTGCATTTAACATATTGATCATTTTTTATCTTTGTATTCAAGCAACTGATTTAAATAAAATTAATAGCATATAAAAACAGATTTAATGAACTATTGATTAAAATCGATTATTTAATTATTATTTTTTTTTTCTATCTAATTTTATTATCAATTGCATATAAATTATTATAATTTAAAGTATTTTTAACTCTTCTCAGCCTTCGAAACCCTTTTGAATTTTTTTTTTTTGTTTATCATACTGGGAAGTATAAAATGATCAATAAAGTAGAATACCGATCTAAACTTTTTCGTTATTGACATTTTTAC
This sequence comes from Olivierus martensii, assembly GCA_000484575.1. Lineage (NCBI taxonomy): Eukaryota > Metazoa > Arthropoda > Arachnida > Scorpiones > Buthidae > Olivierus > Olivierus martensii. The sequence goes on from AYEL01073632.1 coordinate 1,108, forward strand.
GTTCTAAACATGCCCATATTGATAAATATAATTCTCATAATCTATTATAGTTACAGTCATCAATAGTTCAAACAAAATCCTTGTCTAATTATTCGTTTATAAAATGTTTAAAAAATACTTTTAGATTTTAAGATTTATCTCTAAATCTTTTATTCCTAAAGAAAATTTTGTCACGTAAATATGTCTGTGATTAAATTTACTCGAATTCTTCCTGTTATTTTTATGGTAACGTTTTTATAGCTAAAAGTTAGATATATAAAACTACGATATATCACGAAACATAGGTCTACTATTTAACTACTGTATTCTTGTTAAGAATTTCGAGTATCTTAATGGAGATTTGAACTATTTAAAGATGTTTAAATATATTTTAAGAGAGACAATGTTAAAATTTAATCGTTTCATTTTAATTAAGATGATGAATAATATGTTATTGATCCATTTTATACACGACTGTTGGTATACTTTCAAACATTTACAGTTATGAAAAAGTAAACACTTATTTAATAATATAATTCTATCATTATCTTAGTTTTAGATTATCATTCAACATGGAATTTAATCCATTAATTATTATAATATTTTTAAAAATAATTAAAAGTACGAAAAACTATTCGATATTTATAAAGCCGAAATTACAGATTTAAAAAGAAAACTTTGGTTTAATCACTAGAAAACAAAAATAATCTTATTTTATTAATATTTTTTACATATATAGTAACACCTAGAAATTATATGATGCTATGATATTCTGAAATATTTTCAACTATTTGTAAAAAATATATATATAAACGCTAGTTTCCATTTCAAAATTCACGACATAAATTCTATTTTCTTCTAAAAGTTGTATATTAATCCTTATTTTTTTATTTTTATATTCGGCAATGAATTTCAAATGAGTACTACTTCAGTCATACAAAAACGAACAGACCCACTTCATTACGTTGCTAGACTTAGCCTCTGATATGCACTTTAGATAGGATCCTTCAACTGTCTGAAACGAGATAAATCAGAAATTCTTTGATTTACTCTGGCAGGCTAGCTATGTTGTTATGCATTACAAATACTTCTGGTAAGCGGCCATCTAACGTAAGAAAAGGATCCGCCTACTTTTGCTCGAAATGAGAAAGTATCGCCGCTATTGGTCGATTGCGGAAATCATGTGACCGAGTTAGGACAGAAACTACATTTTCTCTTCAGTCAAAGTGCTGTTACTGAAAGCGCTACAACTAACTCAAGTCTTAAATTACGAATGTTGCTAGATTCATTTATAATTTATTCCAATTACATTTGAGAAATATTCCATGTTGTATTTTTTTTTTTTACTTTATCTCTGTCTCTGTTTCTCTCTCCCTCTAACATAAAAAAGAAATAAAATATAATATATATCTTAGATCTAATGGTAACATATGCCGCTAAACCATTTCTGTAAGCATAAAAGCTCTCTCTCACACACATACACACATACACAAACAAAGATCTAGACCGTGTAACTTACACCATACAAACTTTTAGTCTGTATGTGCAGTTTTTTTCAAAAATAATAAACAAAACTAAACTTATTTATCTGATAGCATAATATAGACTACATAGAAGTGAATATTACATCGATATAATATATATATAGGCTATATATAAATTATACCATACAAACTTTTAGTCTGTATGTGCAGTTTTTTCAAAAATAATAAACAAAACTAAACTTATTTATCTTATAGCATAATCTAGACTACATAGAAGTGAATATTACATCGATATAATATATATATAGGCTATATATAAATATATAATATTTAATTTTTATCAATTAATACAAGAACTTTATAGGCCTAAGCAGAAGAAATTTCTGATTTGCATTTTTAGCTACGAAAATTTCCGAATGGTTTAGAAAATACTTTGTTTTAACTGTAATTTATGTCTGTAATTAAACTTACAAATCATTCAATCAAAAAATTGATATTCTAAATCTACTGTAACAGTTTTCCATTTCTAATTTTAAATTAATCAATGTTTCGAAGATTACTAACATCACGATAGAAAATCGATTATTAGAATTAATATATGATATAAAACACTAATTTAGACTTTTTATAATTAAAAAAAAATTTCATTATTTTAGAATTATTTTTACTCTTAAAGATATTATTAAATTATCGATTTTAGTATACTATCGAATTAATATATGATATAAAACATTAATTTAGACTTTTTATAATTAAAAAAATTTCACTATTTTAGAATTATTTTTACTCTTAAAGATATTATTAAATTATCGATTTTAGTATACTACACTGTAATTCGATGGAAAGAAAATAATATCCAAGAATGTTTAGTAGTAAGAAGTTTGAGATAAATCATAAATATTTAGAATAATAAATATAATATTATACTTTAAAAAATCACTTTAAATCAAATAATTATTCATAAAAAAGAGTAAAGAAAAAAAAATTTCTTGAAAGAATGAAAAGTATGAGAAATTTAGACATAAAAAAGCTATACAAGTAAAATGTTTAGGCCTTTATATCTACAGTTATAATTCATTATTTCGATATATTGAAAGGATTTATTCGTATTAAACATAACAATAATGAATTTGAAAAGCTCAAAATGATTTCATGTTAATTTTTGCAGGAGTTTCTTATAATTTTATTTGAGCTATTTGCATTGACAAAAATTCTGATACCATGAATATAATTTATTTTTGATTATTATTATATTAATATTGATTATTGGATTATATGTCATTAGTAATAAATATTTAAATATCATCGAATCTTCTTTATTCGTAATTTTAAAAAATTTCTATAAAGCAAAACTCATTATTATTAAAATTAAAAATATTTCGTTCCTATGAAAATTCGTTCAATATTTTTTCTCGCATAATAACAATTCAAATTATTAATAATTTAATATTTGAACACATCATCGAATCTTCTTTATTCGTAATTTTAAAAAGATTTCTATAAAGCAAAACTCATTATTATTAAAATTAAAAATATTTCATTCCTATGAAAATTTGTTCAATATTTTTTCTCGCATAATAACAATTCAAATTATTAATAATTTAATATTTGAACGAGAAGCTTCATAAATTAGAGTAGTAATTTTAGATGAATATTTTTTCAGTACAAAAAAAGATGCATATTTTAGATGAATTGCATTACTCTATTAAATTTTTGATGTTTATCGAGTGATTTAATCAAAATAATATTATTTTATTATTTTGATTTCTTATAAACTCTCTTTTTTTTTCTTTTCTCTCTCTTTCATTCTCTCTCTCTCTCTCTGAATTTAACCATTTTTTTTTGTTATTACTGGCCTTAGTTTTACGAAACAAAATCAGAAAAATAGTTTTCGAACCTGAATTTAACCATTTTTTTTTTTTTGTTATTACTGGCCTTAGTTTTACGAAACAAAATCAGAAAAATAGTTTTCGAAAAGAAATAAGACATATGCCATTCCTGAAAAACAAGTGATATAAACTGTTCTCTTTCCCACTACGTTACGCTAACAAACATAAGAGTTTTTAACAAAGAAATCACCAAGGGTTTGAAACTATAAACATCTACTCACGCTATCGCTATTTAGTTTTGTAGCGAGTCTGGATAAGACTTGGATAGTGTTTATACAAAAACCTAAAATAACCTCAAATCCAAAAATGTCATTGCAACTTCCTCCAATCAGAATAAGAACTTTAGTTAGTTTAAGCATCTTGTTAGCAAGTTTGGCAGGTCGACCCACCAAAAGCAATAGCGTTAGTGACATTTCACAGACGTTTCCAGTATCTTGACATACATACACTTTCAAAGAGACGAAAATTTGGCTAACTATAGATTGTTTTTCATGTGTAGAAGTATTTATAACTTATTTTTTATTATACGTAACCTGTATAAAATTTTTTAAAACTAGTTTGCGAGACAAATATCAAAACCCTTTTTAAAACTAATTGTTTCAACATGATTGAGTTATTTATTACTGTGTTAAGTACCGCTGATTAGATTATCTGTAGTACTGCTATAAATTGTGGATAAATATACTGCGATATTTTTTATTTAATTTATTTTATTGATAGCAGATTTTATTATAATTGTACAAAACTCTTCAGAAATTTCTGCAGACTTATATTCTGACTTATATTTTTAACAATTTACTAGTTTCCTGATCAATTAAGAATACTATATATAACGTCATTAAATTAAATTTCCCTTTTTAATCTTCCTATAAAATATTCTGATTATCATCTGATAAATAGCTACAGAAACTATTTTAGAGAAATTTATATAATAGACTATAAAAATAGGTTATATCATCGTTTAATTTTATTTTGTTTATATATATATATATACATAATTTAAGTACGAATTGAAATAACGTAAAGACCATTTATTCTTATTTTTCTTGATGTACACATTTGAAACTTATTAAATAAAATAAAAATTAATGAGATTTAATTACGATTAGTTTTATTAGTAGATGTTAAGGTTAGTAATGCAATAAAACTGATGGAAAAACACGATCATAAATTTATCTCATTAGGCCTACTAACAAGGTGCAAAGAAATATAATACTATAAGAAATAATCATGAAAGCTGGAAGTAAGTTATTACTCTAGATTTGTCTTCCAACTTATGAAATATAGTTCACAATAACAAGCTAATTATATCCGAAAACTAATGATTTGATGTATTTTAAACCTAGTTTTCTTGAAATGAAAATATAGATATAGCCTACATTAAAATATTCATTCTAATTAAGTATAACTTCGATGAATATTTCAGTATTTATGATTAAAAGTTAGACAAATTTTTTAAAAATTCTTAATCAGTATAATTTATTATCTCTTTTCTTCTGCTAGGTTTGATAATTTAAAAATTCCTTTATCATATGTTACACAGAACTATTATTATCTTAAGACTGCGTTGCTTTTGTAACAAGATCATGGGATTAAATTTACTATGCATCTGAGTATATTGATTCAACTGTCGACTAATCTTTCTTTCATGATTTATGCGATAATAAATCAATTTAGATTTATTTTTAAAAAATAAATTGAGCAAGTGTGATTATTTTTTATTTTTACTCTCAGTTCATAAATTTGGATTTATATGATCTATTTTTTTTCAAAATTCATCTCTAGTTTGTTAGAGAGTATTATCATAATCCGAATGTATTTCATCCAATCAGATACGGCGAGAAATCAGAAATTCACTCCACGAGTTACGACTATTCTTTAATTTATTTGAGACGATAAGTTGCCATTGGATAAGGTTAAGAATTTATGGAAAGAAATCATTCCATCACGTGTAGGTCCGAATTTATTTTCTTGAACTCTTCTAGGTTACTAATTTGGGAAGACATATTTAAAAATCAAATCACGTCCAACACATACTTTGATCTGGCAAGTTCTATCTGAAAAACCTGCTGACTATCTCATGACTTTATTCATAAGAAGAAATTATTTAAAATTTTGAATATTTCTCAGGAATACGTTCGAAAATTAGATTGCTGTACATTGATTTATGGTAAAACATCTAATGTTTGACAACGATGCGAATTTTCATTTTAATTCAATTTTTTTTTATTCGTAAAAGTTTTTTCTGGATTATGAAGCAACCGAGAATTTTTACTTGAATCTTTCATGCAAAATTTAATTCTGCATATTATTTATCAAGAATCATTTGTCAAAATTATATATCAAATCTTTTATAATATAAAAATTTATTTATTTTATAGAGATATCAGAAAGCCTAGATCTATATATTTATCTTAATAATAAATAATATTTCACGTCATCTGTAAAGATATTAAGGTTTGGATTTTGTGCTAGATAACAATTAATATTTGATTTTTTAAATATATTTAAAATATATTACACATATATTGCTACCGATTGAGATAGAATTTTTGTGAAATCATTGATTGCTTGTAATTGTTTATTATTAATATCTTAATATATCAAAGAACATCCTCTAAAAGAACTGAATTTGAAGTTTAGAATTTAAACTAGGCTTATAAAAATTAAGTTATAAAAAAGGTAATGGAACTCCATAAATGAGCCACAAAATCATTGCATGTGTACAATTTTTCACTTGTATAGGCCTATCAGTATAAAATGATAAAAAAAATATTTTAAAAGCAGATAAAACGCATTTGTAGATCTTTTATAGGCCTACATTATACATAGTATCTATTTTTTTTAAACTATCATTGTATATTCATAAGATCTGATGTAGATCTTAAAGATTTATTTTTACATTTCTTTAATCTTCGTAATTTTCCGAAGAGCATTATCAACATGTGTGATATTCAGATCATACATGTTGATAAACACAGAAATATAAATAGACCTATATATATATATATATACATTTATAAGTTATTTAATTTAATATATATATATATATATACATTTATAAGTTATTTAATTTATTTTTGTAGGGATACAGTCATGTAAAAGTAGCATTTTGATATTTATACATTTTATACATAGGAAAGAAAATCTAAATAAAATTAATCTTCATAGATGTTTAGGCCTGTATGAACTACCTAAAAGTATTTGTGTTTATAATTTATTTACATATATATATATATATTGCGATTCAAGTTATTTTATAAAATAACTCCTTTCACAAAGCATTATCTTTAGTAGGCTATGTTTAGGCAATGATGCAAATCTAACTCTAAACAAATCATTTACATTTATTAATTAATTTTGATTCAGTATTTATATGATGACAAATTTATAAACTACTAGGTTTAGATCTATTGTTAATGGTAAAAAAATAAATAAATAAATCGTTAGTTAGCCTACGCGCGTATTTATTAAGGAGCATTTGAAGCGACCTTACCTTTCTTACAACGACTAGCTTTCTTCAAACGAGAATAACACATATTAAGCATTACATTTTGTTGATGTTATATAAAGAACAGGGGAGGGACCTTCCTGGAAGTTTAACTAGCCGAAGCTTGTTCCTGGTTGGTAATTCGAACATTTAAACCAGCGATCTATTGTTGTCTCCTTTTCACTCAGGAGATTGTTAGCTCGCTAGTTCCATCCATCATTTAACGAAAAATCAAATAGCAGAAGTTTATGACAATCAAGTTTACGTGTTTTAAGTTGATTGAAAAGAAAAATGGGGTCAATATCTCTTGTTATGTGGAGTATAAATCAGTATTTATTTAATTAACAATTATATGTAAAAATTCGTCTACTTTTGTAATCAGTATTTTAACTAAGTTATATTTAATTTATACTATATCATATCAAAAACGATTTTAATCAGTCAAGAACGTCATTAAAATTTAGATTTACATATGTATATTTTATTTGTCTTGATATAAAAAACTCTTCATAATAGGAACATAGAAACTGATCTCGAGTTAATGATCTACATTTAAACTCAAGTATACCATCTATCAATCCATTGACTTGCATTTGTCCATTTTATTTATTTTATTTTTTGTAAGATATTAGTGTCAACCGATTATTTTATTAATAATTTAATACGATTAATGAACACTGAATTAGCTTACAACTTATTTGATAGTAGAGAGTGTTATAGAAACGATAACATAGAGAATATGCGATCTACAACTGTTTAAGTTTTATGCTCTAATATTTAAAAACCTATATTTAGAACAATATTTTAGATCAATTTACTGATATCCAAGTCAATTAAAATACAGAAAAATTTATATAAATTATGGGAATATATAAGTATAATTTAAGATAACATAATCCATAGAACTAAGAAAACTATGTTTTGCATTTATATATAGAATATATATATTTTTAAATGCTTTAATGTTTTTTGGTGGTTTTTAGATTTAATTATTATTATTCAATTTTCCAGCAATGTGAATTTTGGATTAAATTCTTTTCATTTCATAGATTTGATTCCTTATATCATTTATTATTTGAGATAAAGAAAATTGAAAATTTTGCTCTTTCAAAAATAATATTTATTCTGCAGAATTAATGCTATGATTTATTAAACTAAATTGAATTAGATTTAAAATTTTATTAAGTCTTCTGAGTTGTCGTTTAATTCTTTTCATTTTGATTTAAACCATAAAAATTCTTGTGGCTGTTAGTTCGCCGTACACGAAGCTATGAAACAGTAAAATGAAATTTTACTTTTGTTGACATACAGTCACAGATTAAAAAGAGAACTTTAGTATAAATCATTACAATATTAATATTATTTATTTAATAATTAATAATACGTGTAAGCATAGTTTTAAATTTGGATTATTTCAAATTTTATTTAGGATTGTTATTTTAATTATGTTCATCTAGTTCGTTTAATTTGAAAAGTTTGCATGAATAGTTTGTCTCGGCAAATGTCTAATTATAGAACTACATGCAAAATGGAACAAATTTATTACACTAAACTTATTATATGAATCGAATAAAACACATTTTACACAATAACTTTAAGAGTTTAGTTTGTTCTGTACTAGACAAATCTCAAGAACTACTGATTTAATTAAATCGGATAGGAGCACTGATTAAATTTCCTACACTGAATGGTAATTAAATTAATTTACATTTAATAAATTTATGTTTAAGTAAATCAATGAAGAATATAAATATGCAAATATTAGTAATAAACTGTTGGCATTTATAATTATTATTTTAATTTTAATCCCCCTTTTTTATTTACTTACAACGATTTCATATTTTGTCTATTAAAATATATTCTTTTCAATATAGATCTAGACTATTTTATCTATAATATATATATATATATATATATATATATAAGAATTAGCAAATTTAATATTTGATATCATTTTGTTTTCAATTATTTTAAAGTAGAATTTTTTGAAAAACCAATTTCAGTAGTTCGAACATTATATGCAATGCTAGCCTGAGGCATATAAGATCTGTATATGACGACAGCGGAGATTCTAATCTCAACTAGTAGTTGGAACTGCAAATGTTCTAGAACTCCCAAAGCACAGTTCAATCGGCTGACGTCCCAATAGATACATAAAAGAAAATGAGAAAAACAACAAAGTAAGACAAAGAAGTTTCTTCTTTTTTTTCCCCTTTTTATAATGTCCAGAAATAATAGAAAATGATAATAGCAGAAGTTCGGATCTATTCTTTTACTTTTGTTGTCGTATGTTTTGCAGTCTTAATGTGACAGTTTTACGATTTTTCCCATTCAAAGCAAGCTAAAGAATTTAGAAAGAAGATAATTGATGCAGGGAAACTTAAATTTAAAGAAATGGAATAAGTTATAGTAGCCTAGTTGGTATATGGTTTTAGTAATTTAAAAAAAAATCGATAAAGTGTTTCGCTGAATTGAATCTATCGTTTTATCTTCTGTGACAAAATTTATGTAATAAAACTTATAAAATTATCTCTATAATCCCTCAATAAAATGATAAATTTTATTAATAAATTATTTTATTTTACTTACAGAAATTATTATTATGATATTATCTTAATTTGGATCTTGTTGGCTGTGATTTGGCATATATAAAAAGATGTTATCTGTAATGAAAAATGGTAAATTTTAACTTTATATTCTGTTTTATGTAAATTATAAAAGTTATAATGATTAATTTACAATTATTTACTTTAAAAATACACAAAATAATACATGTTTTCTATAAAGATTATATGAAAAATGAATACAAATTATGTGATTCAGTTATTATTGAATGAACTCATAGTCTTTCAGTCCAAACTTTACTAAGAAGAATTATGGAGTCTGCTTATCTTATATAACTTAAGCCATACAGTATTCTCTTATATCTGAATGCAAAAAGAAATTTTCCTGATAGAATTATCATATAATTTTTAATTATTTTCTCATCGCATTCAATAAAATATGAAATTTCTTATAGAACTTTATTTATTCAGTTTCGAGATATTTTTTAGCTTTATTTCCTATAATGGATACAGCAAAAAAGACAAAAAAAGGCTTATTATATTTAAAAATATACTAATCTTCTCTATATAAAATATAAATCAGAAGAAAAGATTTTTAAAATGTTTACAATGTTTTGTTTGCATCTTATCTCTTCTGCGTGTTTATATTTAATAAATTATAAGGTAGATTCTATAAGACAGTAAAAAAATATGAAAATAAAATTGTAAACATTAAATACTTTTATAATGTTTACATATTCTTTATAAAAACAAACATTTTTATAAGAAAAAATATTTATTTTTTAATTATTTCTTTGAAGAAAAAAAAATTAAAGTAGCAAACATGATATTGGTTTTTAAAAAATCGTTTTGAATCTACATCTTTATAAAGTTAAAGAACTAAAATAGTTAACGTACTTATAGACATAAAGAAATGAAATTATGTCTAAGCTTATATAAACAGGGTCTAACTAATTTTAAAATGATCTAATCTAAAATACGTTAAATCAATTTCCAATTTCAAATATAAATTTGATCGATGTAATGAGTTTTCTTTGTGCGAAATAATCTTAAATGTTCTCTAGAGCTGAAAATAAATATCAAGAAAATCGGCTTTTCACACCAGTAACTTTGAGATTAAAGTACTCTGTGGAAACTGTTTTATGGACTGTAAGAGAAAGGGATTAAAGCACATAGAAAGGAAACATTGAATGTCACGAAGTTTCGCACTAGAAATACTATTCCATGTTGTAATCTATCGACTATTGATCTTGTTGTAAGAGTTATCTTATAATGTTACTAAACTAATAAAGGGTATAATTATTAATGATAATTTCGTTTAACACTCTTAAATTAGATTTAAAATATTTAATTGTTTAATGATACTTATTTGCTTTCTCCATATCTGAAAACAGCAGCTGAGCAACGATAACGTTAAATCATTTCTCATAACTAAAATTTTGCAAATTAGTTAAGGTAGCCTAGTTATCTTTATTACATCATTAAAAATGGAAAATAAATTTGCAAAATATAATTATTTTTACCATTATACAATAATAAATTTTATCAAGTCAGTTAATTTTTCATTGAATAGTTCGCAAAAAGCACTCAAAAAATTATTTTAATATAAGCAAATAAATTCCCATAAATATATTTTTTTGTTATAAAAATTTTATGATTTTTTTTAAATAAAATAATTGATTTAACTTATGTTTTATCGAATTTTATATAAAATAATAATAATAATTTTATTTTCAAATTTAAGATTCATTATAATAAACGATAAAGAATTAGAATTTTCAGAAAATTAATGTCGTTTTATAAATGGTAGCCAATTAACTGATGCATCTCTATCAAAGATTAAATTTATCTGATGATGCTAAAGTAGTATCGAAAATATATTCAGAGAAGTGGCTTAACCTGAGCGATAAGATAGCATAGTTCAAAGTTTATATTGACTGAAATTTGACTTATGTTTTAATCAACAAAATCCATCAGTATTAACAACGATTCCCGATAGCAATTTAGTATTCTTCGGTTGTTTTCCAAGTTTTTGCGACAAGCATTCCCTATGCTGTTCTAAATCCCTTTATTTTATAGGATCTCGAATATATCCCTGTGGTAAATTGTTGATAATGTTAGACTTGTCTACGTGACTTGCGACAATTCTTTACACGTAATCTCCGGTCTAATCCTTCTAGGATAGTAAATAACTCAACTTGGAAAGCGAAACAGAAGAGATCTGACGTAAAGACATAGTAATGCCGATATCTTATTGGCTAGTAGAGAGAAACTTTGCCCAATAGCCTATGGGGTTGGGTCACATCCTCTTCTCTTCATCATTCACAAGATTCCGTTTCTCATTAGATAGTGACTTCAAGTCCAACGAAGGTAATCTACTTAACCAAGTACTCCAGCAAAGCTATTATCGCTCTAGAGTCTGATAGTTCAAAGTTCTGTACTAATTACTTGGCTACATCTATTCAACTTGTGACAAGCATTCTAATACGCAATCCTCTCTAAGTATGCTCGGTCATAAACTATATTTTCCCTTTCCTTTCTGAATAATGCTACAACAACTTCTAATTAATTATTAAAATTTTGATCGAGATTCGAAAAGCGATGAAACTACTAAAACATAATTACACAGGGCAGATCTTAAGTCTGGAAATTTATATAATTTAAATTCAACAGCCAAAGAAAAAAACCTTCATCTTGATAATGACTTACACTTTGATAAACCACGGTATTTGAATATTTTCCTCGGTCATAAACTATATTTTTCCTTTCCTTTCTGAATAATGCTACACCAACTTCTAATTAATTATTAAAATTTTGATCGAGATTCGGAAAGCGATGAAACTACTAAAACATAATTACACAGGGCAGATCTTAAATCTGGAAATTTATATAATTTAAATTCAACAGCCAAAGAAAAAACCTTCATCTTGATAATGACTTACACTTTGATAAACCACGGTATTTGAATATTTTAATTAAAATTTTCATCTTAAAAGAATTCGAGCAAGTATAATGAAAATGATTTACATTTATTTGTTTGGTGGAAATGTAAGTGTTCGAGACATTCGTTAGAATTTTCAGGCCTTGCTTGATTTATCGATGCTTTCCGTGACGCTGAATCTGTATACGCTCATTAAATTTCCTCTCTAGTTGCTTCAAGTAATTATGTAGTAATGAATTAGACAGATTCTAAATTTTCACGGATCTTAAGAATGAACAAAATCGACTAAGAATTTTGTTTTCTGAATAGTTTTATTTTATTCTATTCTCGTTATACGAATAACACCGCTCACGTAATAAACATTTTTGATAATATCGGAATATTATTAAGAGTCGCTAATATAAAAATTAGTTTTATTTTTATCGATTTAACTCCACAACAATTTATACACTTTCATATTTTTTGATCTAATTTTAACCCGTTATTTTTTGCTTTTACTGTATAAAAATCCGAAATGAGTATCGATTTTCATAAAAATAACAGAATATTTTGTTGCATTAACATGATTAATAAATGCAAAGAAATTATATTTATACTAAACGATTTTCAATAAAAAATTCAATATTATAATATTTCATTTTCAATAAAAAAATTAACATTAATAATTAGAATAATACAAATTATTTCCATAATCGAGAAAATCTTCCTCATTATTCTAATTATTACAAATTTAAATCGATATTAATAATCTAGATCAACTCGATATATTTTGCAGTAAGTTTATCTTAATTATTTTTAAATTAAAATAACATTTTTATCAGTTAACATCTCCATTTATTGAGTTTAGAGTTACTTAAAACCGATTAAATATTATATCAAATATACCTAATTTTAGAATAAATATATCAAATCTGTATTCGAATTTATATATTTTTTTTTATTAATTTATCTTTAAATAAATTATTATTCTTCTGAATCGATTAGTATGTATGTATTAGTAATTCAATCAAGTATGAATGTATTAGTAATTCAATCGAGTATGTGAGATTATTTAATCTAATAATCTTTTATAAGCATTTTTATGCTTCATCGACATTGTAATCAAAATTCTTCCACGGTTTTATGCGCTAATGAAAGCAAATAAGTTATTATATATTAAGCTTATGATGTTTAATTTTTATTTATATTTTTTATATTAGATAATTTTGTAGTGAATTTATATATGAAGTAAAAATTTTTTTACATCTTGTAGGAAACGAAAATTCCATTCCGAAAATTTAATATCTATTTTTGTTACACATTTTATAGTAATTAGCGTGCATTAATTATAATGTTTAAATAAATGATTCTATAGATAAATATTAATTTTTCCCATGATAGATATAAATTAAGATTATTAAAATTTTAACCACAGATATGGCATTTTATACAATGCAATCTCTGCATTTAACCTTTTAATTTAGAAAGATAAAATTTTACTTTTAATCTCAATAATATAATAAAATAACATATATTTTTATTTAAAATAAAAAACTTATTTAAATTTTTACAGGAAATGTGCGAGTGAAGATTTAATAACAAAAAACAATTCTTCCGAGGTTAGGAGACCAAAAAATCCGTAAAGTAAAAAACTTGATTTTTCAAAGAAAAAATATTCGGAAAAACTCAAGATGAAAGGAGTTATTTCAAACTCATATAGGTTACTCTACAGTAACATAAAGTTGGGTTTCATTCCCTTCTTCCGTCCTATTGAATCAAATCTTGCAGCTTTCGCGATTCAACTCGTCTTGGCCCATATGTACTAAATCATTCATACATCCAATCACACAATAGAAAATTGGACAGACCGAGGACTTAACTCCATCACAAGTGTGTGAAAGAAGAAAATAGAGGCCGTAACTATCGAGTTTATGACGGAGAGAGGATAAATATTTTAACGTTATCCATCAGGTTTAGTGTATTCACTATGAACATGCACGCCCAGGATAGATTGGAAAATATTCCTATTGTCGCGCTTTACAAAGAAAATCGAATTTTTAAGTGAATAAAAAAATAGGTAAAAAATATATATTATCTTATGTATATAGAATATGGATCTATTATATTTTCGAATCTTTGCATTCCTCCAGAAGTAAACCAACTTCTTAAAAATATCTCATAAATTTAGCTATTCACCAAAAGTATTCCAGGCATTTTATAAATAGTGATGCTCAGCCTACATTCTATGTTAGCGAATGAGCAAATTCGATGTGAAAAGTTAGATTTAACACCATTATTAACTTAATTCGCGTAGAAAATATATATATATATATATATATATTTTCTACGCGAGTTTAATGAGTCAACCATTTTTCGATTTAAAAATCATTTACCGATTAGATAAAAATATAACGAGATAATTTATGGAAATTCTTTTATAAAAGCGAATACCAGTTTTAAAAAAAAATTCTTTTCTAAATTAAATTTGTTTATAAAGATCAAATCTGTTCTAAATATTCTTGCTACGTCGATAAAATTAACTTGTTTTTCCCATTTCAAAAATTAAACTAGTCGTCTCCATAGTGAAGCTTATTGCGTGACATTACCAGAGATTAAGAATATAAAGAATTTATCTCGAAAATATAATAATAAGAATAATAATAATAATGACGACGATGATAAATATCAAAACATTAAAAATTAAAATAAAATAAATGCGCTATATTTACCAAAGCGTAAATTTATCTTCTATGAAAGCATTAAATTTATGTAATTGCTTTAGAAGCGATAAATTTGTTTAAAATTCGCAAAAGTGCTTAGGCATGTTCGAAATTCGGGAATGAAATGTGTTACTAGTAGTAGTTGTACAGTATTTAAAATAGGATTGTTAAATTGCTGCCATTACGTTCGTCTCCTATTGTGATTCTTATTGGAGGAAGTATGGCCGGCAATAATTGAACGTTGTCAAAACTATTCTTTGTCTACTGTAGCCTACTGAATGCATTCGAAAACTGGAAAATTCTCTATAATATTTCTTCACATATTTGCGTAATACAGTTAAAAACTTGCAATGTTATCAACTATTTACATTATATAAGATTAACCTCCATTTTAATCAAGGTAATGATTTACGTCATTGTTTTTGAATAGATGTTCATGATAAGTTAGCTATATCAATATAATTGAATAAATTTAATTTATTTATTGTAATTTTTTCATATTTATAACTTAAAAAATCTCGGATCTAGTAGATGGACGTAAAAATTATTCATGCCACTTTAGTTAATCATTATAAGTTTGAAAATAAGTTAAATTAAACTGATATAATTCTAACAAAAGAAGAAATTTAAAATTTCAGAAATTAAATATTTGTTTTCTCAATACATTTTTCTCTTGTAGTAAGGTTAAGTCTTTTTCTATCTGCCAAATTTCAAAATGATGTGATTTATACGCTTTTAATGGTTTTTCGCGTTAAATCTTTATTGCACCGAGCATATTGGTTGGCCTTAAGATGCAATTTTCGTCATTTATGAGTACCGAGACATCTTATGAAAGTTTTCCTGTGTTATAAAACACGGACTTCAATAAAGGTGTCATTGTCCTTTGATTGTCAAAAAGCTCAAGGGGAATCTCTAGTATGGCATCTAACAGTAGGTTTTAGTGTAAGAATAAGACATTAAGAACCATTAGATATTTATTTAATCTGTAGATTTTTGCAATGTTTATTGAACTAAGCTCAAACTCTTGTAGATGTAAAGAATATTCTGAAGTGCAAAATAGAGAAAATATGCCTATCGAACTGTCTGTACATCCAACTTATAAATATCTGCAACTAATTTTTAATAATAAGTGGTTCTAGTTATAAAGAAACATGAAATCTTACGTAGAAATCTAAATTTTCTACGATAAAATTCCGATTATAGTAGAGTTTAACAATATAAAATTTCCTATATAGATCTTATCAATAATAATATTCAATATTTTTTAAATTATATACACGACATTCGATATTAAACAGTTCATTAACATAAAATATAGTTGCTAACATAAGATCTCTGTAACAATTTTGAAACAATGATTTAATTTTTAACAAGTGAAATTAACAATGATTTAATTTTTGACAAGTGAAATTAGGCCTATATAGTAATTAAATGCAAAAATTACTAGAAATGCCTAACTTAAATAACAATTAACGATAATTTATTTATTAATATTCTTAAAGGCCTATATAGTAATTAAATGCAAAAAATACTAGAAATGCCTAACTTAAATAACAATTAACGATAATTTATTTATTAATATTCTTAACAGTAACGCTAAAACAACTTTAGTTTTTATTTTTGTTGTATTCAGTCAAGATGCCAACTGACATATTTTGGTCTATATCCTATAAAGATACAATCTTGGTGGAATATAATATAAGAAAAACTTTAAATGATAAAAATCTCTAAAATTTTAGATTATATCAGTTCTTAATATAATAATATTCTTTAAAAATGGAAATAGTATATTTTTTTGTTGTTGCATAGTCATTGCTTTGAAACAAAAGTGAGGTAATGTTAAATTATATGAAAAATAAGAAAATTTAGTGATATCAATAAGTTCAGGAAATATTTAAGAAAATATTATATACAAATTTTAACAGAAGGCTATATGCCAATGATGATGAAACCATTGGTTAAAGTTTAGCATATATATTTTACTAAGATGGCCTCATCCTTCAACTTTCAAACAGTATCTGTTTTTCGCTGTTAGCTTACTTTTATATCATTTCATATATAGGAAAATCTTATCATTTATAATCATATTTTATACTTATAATTCAAAATTGTAACTATAACTGCTCAATAAAAATAGTTTTACATGAGGCCTGTTTATATATGAAGGATGATTTACTTCTCGAAAATTAGAGAATTGAATCTATATTTATATCAGGTTATTTACTAATAAATGATCATGTATTTAATTTTTGTTCATCTTAAAAGTACAGTATTGACGATTAAACAGAAAAAATTCTGTAATTTTGGTTTCTATAATGTATCACAACTAGATATTTTAATGTAAATTGAGCGTTGAAGGTTTTCGAAATAATGTATTACATTATAAATATAGTGAAAATAAAATAATTCAGTAAGATAAAAAAAAATAAAATAAGAGCAATTTTATTGTTTAATATGAACAAAAAAAAATATATTTTTTTCCTATTTCATATATCATCGATTCAGACGTAGGCCTATACTTCATAATCTACTTAGATGTATTATTTTTTTTTTTTCTGTTTCATATATCATCGATTCAGACGTAGGCCTATACTTCATAATCTACTTAGATGTATTATAGAATTAAAACAAGACATTTTTGTTATTTCAATAAAACAACAATTTTTATAAAAGACCTAAGCTTATATAGTAAATTTACTTGCAACTAAAATTAAAATTTAATGGCTGCTGTCTTTGCTATTCAATTTCTCTCTTATAAAATTTTCAATTTATTATTTAAAATTGATAAACAGTTTTATATTATATTGACTTGCTGAAACATATATTTACAATTTCTCATTCCCTATTATTTTTCATTCC
Organism: Olivierus martensii; assembly: GCA_000484575.1. NCBI lineage: Eukaryota > Metazoa > Arthropoda > Arachnida > Scorpiones > Buthidae > Olivierus > Olivierus martensii. Next base: position 19,013 of record AYEL01073632.1, read on the forward strand.
TATATAAAATTTTTTTAATACTTTATATTCAATAAAGCTGAAGCATAACATACTTTTAGGCCTTCTTTAGTTTTGCTAGAAACTCGATACATTCTGCTCATATATAATTATTTAAAGCTTATAAACATGTAAAATTTTTTAAATAATAAATTAATAAAGCTTAATTCGTTCTGTTTCGTATAAATATCAAGTCTAAATTTAATAAAAATTCAATAAAGATTCTCTCGAAAAGCGTTGATTACATGGAAAAATTTATTACGTCTACTAAATTTACAATTTCTTTATATGATAAATACCGTTACAAAATACATTGGAAATAAAATAAGTTATTCTTTTTATTAAATTTTTTAGTAGGCTTAAGAGGAAAAAAACAACGAAAATAAAAGCAGATTTAGCCCTTTTGAAAGGTAATCGAGTTCAATGTCTTCATTTCTCCTTATTTATGTTGAACTGAAAATTAAAAATAATTTACAGTATACACCATAATGATATAAATTATAATAAATTCGATATAATTTTCTTTCATTTATAGAATATAATTTAAAATCGAACTAAAAATATTCAAGAAAAGGTAATATATTATACTTTAGCATACAGTAATCCATAAAGCTGCCTAAATAATAAAATTATAGTTTATATATTCAAAGTGCATCAAAATAAAATATAAATTAAATATGTACACAATTAAGCTTGATAATCATGATTAAAATTCTATTTATTACAAGTTTAACTTTTAAGTAGCAACAATCTTTATATTTTTGGTATAATTCCAGTAATATCAAAATGTGACGTAGCCTACGCAAAAAATATACAAATAAAGTCAAATTATAACAGTTATTATTCAAAAATGAAACATTTTAACATAAAGATACTAGGATATTATATATTTTGGTTTAAAAGATTTATAAAACATTATTTTCATTTTTATCATCAACGGATTAGCTATATGTAGTTTGTAATCAAGAAAGTTATGCCGACAATCTGTAATAAATAAGTTTGCTCATAAAATATAGCAGATACATTTATAGACCGAAGACTATTTAACAAATACAGGTCTAATTAGGTTCAACATCTAAACCACTTCTAAGATTAAATTTTAACGACCTGATTAATTCCTATGAAATGATAGGTCGAGTCTAATACGTTTCCTTTCCATTCCTTTGCTAAATATATTATAGTCTAAAGAAAGATAAGAAGAGTCCAAAGACTATTATTTTGAATACTAATTTTGATTTAAATCGTTTTAAGCTAAATTGTATTTAAGTAGATAAGAATTAAATATCAGTTTTATATTTCTGATGCATCATCATCTAAGATAAAAACATTCATTTACTTTTTAAATTAATTATATGTATTATTAATTTTATTCTATTTTAATACATGGTTTATCATATATTTTATAAGTCAGGAATATCTTATTCAAAAAATAAATGCTGTACAGTAAGATAAGGTAGAATAAATCTATTTTTTTAAATTTTTATAAGAGAATCTAGGCCGCCATTTTTTCTATAGACAAATAAATCTTAAAATATCTAAAAAACCCATAATGTTTTAGTGACATTATTTTTTATGAAAATAGTGTTCATTAATGATGGAAAATTTGCAATTTTTGTAAGTTTTCTATTAGCGCATTATATATACTGTATAAATAAACCTATGTGAACATCTGAATCTACTTAGGCCTTATTACACTAGAAGCTAAATCTACTTAAACACAGATTTAGTTCTATATAAATCTAAAATTAAAAGAAAAAGAAAATAGATTGAAGCAAAGATCTATATCTCTTATCACTAGTAGACTATGGCCAAAATTTATGTGGCCCAAAAATTTTAAGAGCGGTTCTTTGAACTCCTCTTAAAATTTGTAAAAATTGTATATGTGATGGCTTTTACGTTTTGTTTGTTTAGAAATATAAATAGTATCATCATTCTTTGACATAGAAGCTTCCGTATTAATAAAATTAATACAATCATGATCATTTTTTACAACTAATATTTCCGAAAATTTAAAAAATTTTTTGCCACAATAACTTGTATTTAGCCGGTAGAGATTGTTTAATCCAAAATATTTTTATTAAATATAACGCAAATGCATTATAAATCTACTCAGGCCTATACAAAATTTTATTTTTTCTAAGAGCAACATGAATATGTTTTACTTTTTTATTAAATAAATCACAAAGATGCTTTTGCATAAAACTGTATTATAAATCTACTCAGGCCTATACAAAATTTTATTTTTTCTAAGAGGAACATGAATATGTTTTACTTTTTTATTAAATAAATCACAAAGATGCTTTTGCATAAAACTGAAGTATGGAAAATAGTCAATTTTATTTTATTGCTGTAAAGTAGAGAATGCTATGCTGTACTTTGTTATTTAAATGGAAATTGTTAATTAGACACTCAATTATCAATCAAACTTTAAGCAGCTAATCAACAGTTTATTATATGCGGGTTTAATATGTTGTTGTCTAAAGATATTTGATATAAATTTGGCCATATGCTTACTGTGGTAAATACAATAAAACTTTTGATAGATCACACCATCAGTTTCAAAATTAATCATGTGTTAGATTCAATTTCAGGTAAACTAATAATTAATATTCTAAAAAGTAAATAAATCATGTTACCATTTTCGTAATAAATAAGCCTATAGGCCATTCAAACATTTTTAATGTAAGTCAAGAGAGAGTTCAGGAATGAAAATATTTTTTACAAAAAAAAATATTAAAAATAAACTGTTATTTATCTGAATAAAAAAATTTTAAGTAATTCACTGAAAAATAAAACTTAATTTATACTACTTGTAGAATAAGATGCTTAAAAAATTAAATTTTTTGAAATATCTAATTTTCATCAATACTTAACCAATTATTTAATCTTTCATTGGCCTGTTTTATTAACTTAATTAACAAATAACAAAAATAAAACTTTAACTTCATTTAAACAGATTAAGAAAAGATTTCATGAAATTTTTTTGCACAGTCATAGTTTTCGGATAGGTTAATTCTATTAACCGATAGAAACTGTTTTGATTACACTTTATTTTATAAAATAAATAGGCCTAATATTATATAAACTATCAAAACTAAGAATCAACGTTTTCAGTTATCAGAAAATAATCAAAATACTGTATAATTCAAAAAAAATTCACAATAAAAATAAATTTTCCAAATAGAAAATTTAAATGTTATTAATACATGAATAAAAATATTATGTAAATAATCTTTTAAATATAAATTTAGTAGAGCATGGACGCGCCCATCCTCGCCGGTGGGTGCTCTGTGGTTCGCCACTCGACCGTCCGAGTCCCTGCGGGTCGGGATTAAGAATTGGCCCGTCGCATGCCCTGCGTGAGGTACGAGTCCTCTAAAAGGGTCCCAAATCCCAAGGTGGCGTACCGTGCCGACGGGATGAATGGCGGAGGGATAGAAGCCTTAACGGTGCCCACCCGAGAGTTGGCCGAACTCGGGCTGTAGGAGATTTCTTCTCCAGGTCGAGGGAAGTTCGCTTCCTTAGGGAATCACAAAACCTCGGGGAGTTGATCCTAGCGATATTCGGCCACGGCAAGGTGGCAGAGCCCGGCCATTGCACGGCTCGGTCAATATCGTCCCCATGGTGGCCCACCAGTCTGGCGCGGACAGTGGGCTGCATCGGAGATCGAACCGAGGGAGATTCTCGCCCTTTCTCGGTCGTTCACGACCTCTGAGGAGTGGTCTGAGCTTCGTGTGCGCGCCCTCCACTAGGAGCGATACTTGTCTAAGACCTGGGTGATTTTAGAGTTGCTTGACGGTCACTAAATGATTTAATGAACCGTCTTGCCCCGTCCACGATTATTCGTGGTTCGGGTGACACTCGTGGTCCCTCCCTATTGGGAGGACCTTCCGCCGTTGTATCAAAGTCTCAGTGGGAAGTTGTGTTCAGTTGTCTGGCGGTACTTGTACTGCCTATCTCTGCTATAGTTTCGGTTGCTTCAGCAACTCTGGGCGCAAGGGGCCGAGGTAGAAGGATTTTTTGCCCGGCAGGCCTGCTGGATCAGTGTGACCCCCTTGCTGAAGTGGCGCAGAGGTGGGGTTTCCTTCCCCGCCGACAGCTCAGGCGATGATTAAAGCCGAGTTCCATCTCGCAGAAGAATCCCTGTAGTGCCAATAAGCGGAGCAGGGCACGTGCCTTTTTAGGCGCACAGTCACAGTTATAAATGAGCCTAATGAGCCATCCGGCACCCCCTCCACGAGAGTGGGTGCAACCACGGAACTGGCGGGCCAGTTTCGTGGTTGGAACTGGCCCCCGTCCCCTTAGTAATCTCCCTGATTGGAAAGGGGCGTAAAATATGCTTAAAAAATATCGACACCGTAGTAATTTGGGCGATCGAAAGACATATGGCTGAGGAATGGGTACAGCCAGACTCTCCCGACATCGAAGGGTACTATCGCAAGTAAATTGAGATAGTACCCCTCGACGCCCGCAGGTCTTCAGGCGTCGGGATACATTGGTTTCTATTCGACCAAAAGCTGGACGTGACCCAAAAAAGGAAACATCCGTCTCGAGCGTATCACGGCAAAGAGAGTAGGATGACTTAGCCTATCCCTCTACACCTCTCCGGACATTGACATACGACTAACCGGCACCCAGTTCGATGCTATGACGTCTTGGCATGAATGGCATTCCGGCGGAGAGCCTTAGTGTTTCCCATACTTTGAATGTATCAGCCCGGCTGCAAAAAAGATATAGACATAATGCCTCCAGGAATAGCCCTTCCGGCCTGTCAGGCGAGTGTCCTCGGGTAAGTGGGAATTAAGTAACGAGATATTCTACTATCTTTCATGGGCCGCCTACACCACTGTGGTATTAGCTGTCAGGTGAAGAATGGGGTTCAACTGGCCTGGCCCGACCCCTACTAAGAAATTTGGAGGAATGCGATCCGAGAATGAACTCGAATCCTCCAAACCAAAAGCACAGCTCCCTTCTACCGCCATTATTCGGCCGAAGACTGTGACCATTGTTTTTCGATCATTAAGACTTAATTAATTATCTATTATAAGAAGCAGTTCTTTCCAAAACTGCTACTTATAATAGATAATATGATAAATAATGAAATATATTAAAATTAAATATTAAATAGGTCTTATTTATAAAATTAATGAGATAAAACAATAAAATTTAATTAAACTTTTTATTAAAATACTAAATTTACATTACGCTATTCCATTTTACAAGGAAAATATAAGCATAATCTATCAATAAAATATAATATTCACAATTATGATGAATTTAAAAGTTTTTAAGAAATAAAAGTTAACATTTTATTTTTCTAGATACTTAGCCAGCAAATCCACTACCAAAACGGACTTGTGGTATCACAGTAGATTCGTTTTTCTTTTCTTGCTGATTACTTTCCTTCTCTCTATTTCCTAGACGTTCAGGCTGTGAGATTTTGGAATTTATTTTACCATGTCCTGATATACCTCCTTGTTTATTGCGATTCTCTCCCATTCTACCTCTTATTTGTGAATAAAGAGATTTTCCATCTTCTTTAATTTGAAGATTTTTGATGTTATTAGCCAAGATAACCGAAGTTATCATTATTATAATAGAAATAACAATCTAGAAATATCAAATATATATATATATAGGCCTATGTATAATATTGAGGATAGTCTATAGCTTAATAAAAAATAAAAATTAAAATCTTACCAAGACCTTCATGTTGAATTCAGAGAAAATATAACTGGTGAAAGTGACTGCAATTTCCTGTTTATATAGTATTTTCGCATGGCAACAATTAATGATATTATTTCAGGTTTTAGCTTTTAAATGTTATTGGCTAAGCTCAAAATATATTATTTTCTAGTAACAAACATCTTCAAACCTGTTTTCTTTAGTTTCATTAAAAGGAAACTGATAGCAATCACTATTTCGTTTACGTGAAAGATTTTCATAATTTCCGTTTAATAAAAGTTTCTAATATAATCTATGTTTACATGACTTATTAAATTATTAAATTACATAAATGTAAAAATTTATAAATTGTATAAATTATTTTTAATGAATTACAATTAATATATAGTTTAATTATATATTAATTGTAATTCATTAAAAATAAGTTTTCAATAAAATTATATTAATATAATATTCGTTGTTTTCTGAAACTTGAAAATAGAATATAATTATATGAACACAGCTCTCATTAATGTTTAACAATTCGGAAAGAAATTGCTAGCAAATCTGTATTATAAATATTTCCAATGTATAAAGTCTAAAATACGATTAAAAATCAGCGTTTTATTTTTAAAAATACATTAACGTCTTAAAATCGGAAATAAATCGAGAAGATAGTATTCGCAATAACGATTATATAGGAAGTACAGCCATTTTTGTGATGTCATATCCTGACTTCTTTTATTGGCTTTGTCGACGACGTTTAACCGTTAGTAGCACCATCTAAGTTACGTTCTAAAGAAGCAATGTGATTGGTTCTTTATGTGACTACGTCATTTTGAAAAGTTACCATTGAAAGTATAGGAAGTGTCCCATCTGTATTAGTAATCTGTGACCAAACCGGCCTTGGCACGGGCGGCCAACCTCGGCGGAGGGGTTAGCCGGATGGTGGAGGACGGGGATGGACGTGCCGGGCCGGACCCCGCCATAAATATTTTTGAGGGGCGGGAGCCGAGACTGGAATCCGGGTCTCCGCAGTGGAAAGCCGAAGCGTTTCCAGGCGGCCGATCCGCACGACTATTCTTTACACTTTTAGGCGCCAAAAACTTCCGTTCGGCCGAACAACGGCCACCGATATACGGAACGTAGTAGGGCCGTACCTATCGTAGTATTTTCTACTATTTAGTCGGCTTTCCATCCCCGGAAAATATTTATGGAGGAGGATCTCTCGGCCGGGGCCAGTAGTCGGACCCAGCCCTTGGAAAAAATTTATAGGTCGGGAGACGGTGGTTAAACGGAAAGCCTGTCAGGCCCGACTGGGTCGGATTTTCTACACATTAGGCCAACTACATTTCCGTAAAGAAAAGAAATAGTTCCGGAACTCGTGTCCGGGGAGAAAATGCTGCCAAGTTAATAGGCCCGTCCGCCTCGAGTAAGTGCCGGTTGGTAAAAACCAAAGTTTGTAAAATGTACCGAACGATGCCTTTCAAAAAAATTCTGTTTCCGGTTAGTCGAACGAAACGCGCGTAAGCGGGATTTTTTTTACTTTTACCGGGCCGGGAGTACTCGAAATTTCTACCGTCCGTTCTAACCCGTAATCGACGCGGCCGGATTAATCGTCGCTAAACGGCCCGGTCGACGCCATCCGTCCACTTTAAACGGGGAAGCTGGTCGCCATTTGTACTAAGTATTTCTCTGTCGACCCAACCGTTTTTATTATTCGAACGAAAACGAGTCGATCCAAACGCTTTTATCGGAAAGATACACCTTACGGGATGGTAGTTACCGTCCGAAATCCGTAGATTTAAAAATAACCATATTTTAACGGCCGCGCTATACGATTTTAGGGAAAATACACATCCGCCGATAGCTTTCGACCATTGGATAATCACCTATCCGGTCGTTTCGATAGGAAACGCGACTGGGTTCGGTGGTCCACTTTCCAGACACTCCTTATCGAAGACAAAAGGGAGAATAAACGGGACGGATCGAAATACCACCAGACTTAACCGATAAACGCCTCGGGTCCGGGCTAGATTAGATAGGGACAAAATCCTAGGCGGCGGTGCCGGATTAAGCTAGTGCGGGGCGTGTTAAGAAAGGGCCCTATATTAAAAAAAACAACGCGAATATATTCGAACGCGTACATTTTTAATTTCCGTAGTAATTATCATCGAAAATAACGACACGGTCGACATTAAATATTAATTTTTCTACATTTAGCGTCAGCGAATTTGTCGACCATATAGGATGCATCCGTTTCACGGGGTAATTTATGTTCGGAGTCGCGCTAAGTCACCTACTTACGCTCTTTGTCACAATTTCGTGATACCGAATGAAAAGGAGCTAAATATGGCGTAAATCGCCGGATGGTCGATTTAACGCTCCTATTAGACGACCAAAAATTATGTACGTATTTATTGGCGGCGTAGTGGCGTAGTCGGAGAGAAATTTTCGGGCCCGTGACCAGTCTGTGGTCCGGGTCCTACTTAAAAATGTGTATCACTTTGGTTTAATAAAAAAGTCGTATAAAACATTAAGCATTTATTTAAAAAAGGCAAACAATAAATTCAAAATTCTATACATCACATACTATGTTATATAAAAGCTTTAAGTACTCTGTCGGCAGCCCGCCAACTATCGGACACGTAACGTGACACTTCAGGCCCGACGGTCGGGCCCGTGACAAAAGTCACGGATGTCACCCCCTGTCGGCGGCCCCGAGCGTAGTATCCAACGCTACTTTCGCTACTACCTTCATCCGGCACCGCTAGGCGGGAAACACAACCGGCGTCTTTATCGACCCGTAAATATTTATTTTTCGATATACACACCGTAGGAGAAATTTTTCGACAAAAACGTCATTATACAAGATCAGAATTCGAATAATACGTATTAAAATTTACTCGAGCTCTGGCGGAAAAAGATCCGCCAGTCTTATACCATCTATATTTTCTAATTAACAAAATAAACGATAATTTCTATAATCGATGTCGTTAAATAAAAATCCCGAAAAAACTTTTTCCCTCAAACTTATTTCGTGTTTTAAAATGGAACTATTTAAATCCGTCGTTTTAAGAACCGTTAATTTATGTTTATAATCTACAGAATCCGGAAGGTGTCGTAATTTTGCGTATAAATTTGCGACCTGTCTTAACGTCCAATCTATTTTCGTTAATAAATAATTCGAAGCACACGCGTATATCGATATTCTGTCCGTATAGTATTTTTGACACGATACGCGAATGAAAATACGAACGGAGAATCTGCCAATTTCGTGTGTGTTTTAAATATCAATAACAGATTATCCTATATTTCTATAAGTATTTTTTTTAAATTATTAATACGAACGTCAAAAATCGGCTTATTATCAAAAATAATGCCCGAGTCTTTACGCCTTCCGCAAAAGTTAGGCTACGTTTCTAAACTCAACATTTCGCTGGCAACGACGAAAGTCGAGGTTTTACCTCGTTTTGGAACAGTTTGTTGAATTCGTTGAAAAAATGGCGTCGGAAGAAGTCTATTCTTTAGCTTCTATACTACTTAGAGAACTAAATACTATAACTTCTATACTATTTAGCGAACTAACTACTACTCCAGCTTTTTTATAAGAAAGTTGATGACACGATTATTCACTTATAAGCATTATATGAAAATAAAAAAAAAACAGAAAAAATAAAAAATAAACAAATCAAATTTCAGTTTTAATTCTGATAAATTGAATTAGATAATATAAATACTTTATTTAATTTGATAAAGATATATTTCTCCTGAAAGTAAAATATTTTCCAGCGAATTTTTGGACATTTTTTCAATGTTTTTTTTTATTTAAGAAAAAACATAACATAGTCTACGGGAAGTCAATCCATAAATTACAACATGAATTCTAATAAAATTATGTTATGTGATAATTTTTATTTTTACATTTTGTAAGTTTATATTTTTCTTTTTTTTGTATATTTTATTTTATTTTCATTAGACATACTTATAAAATTATGCTAGATCTTCGTAGTGACTTCAAAAGCTTTTATCCGATAGACCTACTAATAGGGTTTACATTAATACATTTAAAAAATAAAATAGACTTAATTACATTCTATTTCTAAAGGCCTTAGATTAACTAATGTAAAATTTAGATACAACATAAGATATATGTTACTACAATAGTTTGAGCTAGTTAAAAATATTTGTTGGTTTGACTATAGGCCTACAGTTAGGCCTAAGGAAAAGAAATCTACAAATGTTTCTACATTAATAAATATTTATCTTTAATATTAAATAATAAGAATTGGAAATAAAATATAAAAAAGAATAATTTTTCCGTTTACTCAATTCATAGCATTAATTGTGATGTAAACATTGAAAGGAGTGGTTGAAAATGAAGTTCATACTGAGTAACGGTCGAAAAATATCAATGGATAGTTGCCAATATATGATTCTTAAAACATACGTAGGAAAAAAAAATTATCTTCCACGATATCTGAACTTCAATTGAAAGCTATCGGATAAGGCAGACGGAAAATTTTTCAAGTCACGTATTTCTTCTATGGCAATCTAGACCTAGTTCTAGACTGCAAAGCTTGCTACCGAAATCTTACCGGTATTGCCCCTGGCGATGTCTTTCCTCATGAATTATTTACATGGTCTCGGAAGCGATCATGGCGTCGATTCGGGTGGGGAAATAAATAAACAAAAGATCGTCCACTCTCCGTCTTAGGTAGTCGTCTTACCGCTGGTGGAGGTGCATGAGATTAGCTTGGCCAAAGACTGCAGAGCCGGTTTCCTAATGTTGGGACGTCCTTGTCTTCTTATTGGTGGATTTTAAGCTGATGGGACGGCTTCGAATACAAGACTTTGTACGTTTATAATAGAAAAGGGACGTTAGTACAATCGTAATTGCTAATGTAACTGAACATTACTCGCGTCAAAGTCATAAAAATATATCGTTAGATATCCGAACAGCCAATGGTTGACGGACGATGGAATGTGAATAAGTGGAAATTGCTCTCTTCTCATTGGTTCATTCTTTGAATTCATAAAAGAGATGGGTGAATACCGTACTGTTTTCTAACCCCCTAGGTATTTATCGCCCCTCTCTCTCTGATAATGGTAGATGGGCCTATCTAAAGCACGAATTAAAGTATGTTTTTTGGAGGGAAATCTTGTTTAATTTTAATTGGAAAATCTTCCATTTTAGATAAGCATTTCAATTGCTTGGAGTTAATTGAAATCAAACCGATGCTTATAATAAATCTGTCTACAGCTGAGATTTCTAAAACGGGATGATATTTTAGGATGCCACAAACATTTCGCTTTCGAATTCCTTACTCTACAACCTAATTAAAGATTAACATAACAGTTTTAGTCTATCGTAATTCGTAACATTTCCTCATATCTAGCATAATAGTAGTCCAAATAATTTGCCAAACCATGGCTTGAAAATATATAGACTTGAAGAAAGCCCTAACTTATTCATTAAATTAAATGGCACAAAAATCATTTCATAAATTATGCACAAATTTAAAATAAATTTTTATACGTACAGTTTATTCAATGCTTAAAAATAAAGCAATATCATTAATATTTTCATTTTATTTTCCTAATATCAGATCATAAAGAATAGCCTACTATCTCTAAGCCTGGGTAATTCTAGATTTATATCATTTTGTATACTTTTTTAAATACAAGTCACTAGTTTATAAACGTAAAAAATAAATTTGAATTAATATAGGCCTAAATGAATATTTGATATTCTTACATCGGCACAAAGAACTTTAATGATTTTTTTTAAATAATTTTATTATCATTTACGAGTTTCAATTAGAGCAGAAGTAAGAGTAACTCTGAGAATTTGTTTTTGTGAATATACATGATATATATATTAACTTTTATTTCCTTTTAATTGAATTAGATAAGAGAAATTTATCAGTAGTGCAAAGCTTGTTTTTTTCACATTATCTGACCAATTAACAAATTATTTGACCTATATCTCTTTCGTTAGATACAGATACGGGCATACGTAAAATTAAAAAAAAATATATATATATATAATAAAAGCCTACATTATACTTAAATTAAATTTGCCCTTGATTTTATCTAGAAAATGAATTATTCAAAAAATTTAAAACTGAATAAAATGGTAATTTAACAAAATTAATTTATACGCTAACTTATATTGAGTTTAAGGACGTACGATTAACATTATGCTAAACTGATTTTCATAAAACTATCCAGAACTTAGAAGATAATAATCGTAATTTATTAGATTCCTATCACAATTAATTTATTAAAACATGCTTATAGTATATTTTAATTTATTTTTTATTTAAGAATTTAAGCACGTAAATGCTCTAATTACGCTTAATTTTTTGACATATTTGGTCTAACCATATACTTATACAATTTTATCATATCTCTTCAGAGACCACCACGAGTTTACTTGTAAATACTGATAACGTTTATTATTATTTACATAAAGGAAATAACGGGATTATAAAAGAATAATTTTGCAATTTTTCAAATCTTATCCTCACTTCAATTAAAAATATATATATAACTTACAATGTCATAAATGAGAAAATGTTACGATAAAATAAAAATTTAATTATGAAATTTTTTGAAATATAATGTTTAACGTACCGAGTAACTTTTAATCATAGAAGATTCTTGAAATTAGTAGACTTTCTTGTTTAATTTATTTTATTAAAACTTTAAGAAACGTTACGAAAAAACTCTCAATAGTCTAAAGATTTATTATATAAAACAGAAGGTTCTTGAAATTAGTAGACTTTCTTGTTTAATTTATTTCATTAAAACTTTAAGAAACGTTACGAAAAAACTCTCAATAGTCTAAAGATTTATTATATAATTATTTATATAAGCTATAGAAAGAGGACAGTAATTTCTTTAATTTAAACTGATTGTGACTGTTATTATTAACCTGATGTTTATAAAATGTGTTCCAGTGCTCACACACAGTTTTACGATCAAAAAGACTTCAATCTGTTCAGTGTTTTAGAAGCAATCCTTGTCTACAATTACAACAGATTTTTAAGTGTGGTCAGTTAAAATGTCCAAAGTATTCGCCGACAAAAAAGGGAAAAAAACGATAAACGAGTAATTCTACAGTAAACATGATCTGTAGATTCTGAGACGTTTTGAGTGACAAAAAGAATTCCCTGAAAACCTCTTTCATTCAGGAATATAGATTACATGTCACGAAAGTCTGCAATGTGTAATATAGGAATAAAATTGCAAAGATTATTAGCTACTAAATCTATTGAAATTCAAAATTTTTAATTTTTCTAATATAATAAATGGAAATTTGTTCGCTTTTAAAAAATGTGCCTTAAATTTGAATATTTAATAAAATAAAATATTGAAATTTTATTTCGCAACTTTATTATATTCGTGAAGTCGATTTTCTTATATTATGTCGAAATTTTTGTGTCTTAATATTATTTTATTGTTGAAATTTATATAAATCTGATATAAAACTTAAGTAAATTCTAGGGAAACTCTTTCATCAAAATAAATACACACTAAAACTATTATAAAGCCAAGGCTAAGTAGACCTATCAGTTAAGAAGGAAATAAATAGTTATTATTATTATTATTATTAGATTCATATCTGCTATTACATCGTGAGATAAAAGTTTAAATATTTCTGAATTCTTGAAATAACAAGAGAAGAAAAAAGAATATTTATCGATATTAAAAAAAAATTAATTGTAGTTATAATTTTTTAATGCATAGTTTTAAAAATAGCACATAATATCAATTATATGATGATGATAAAATCAAAACTATATTCTAAAAATAGCACTTCATCCACTTATATTATTAGCACTGAAATACAGAAAATTGAGAAGAATATGTTCAAAACTGAGTAATTTCTAAAGTAAGTATAAAAAAAAATTATAAATAAATTAAATATTAAAAAAAATAATAATTTATTCAAAAAATGTATTGAGATTTTATAAAATTTCATTAAAAGCATTGTATTTTATTTGTTTATTTATGAAATAAATTACCACTTGAGATCTTATATCTTCTTATGGATGAACGGAAACGGATAAAAATTTCTTAAATTTAACTGCCTTTGAATCAAAACTAGTGAAATTTTATATGTAACTTATATATTCTAGGATATCAGAAGATTCAAAAATGGTTTAAATTTTATGAAGTTATGTAAATCGTGCATTGACTAACAATACACTTTATATGGCAGCCAAGACAATTTTTTTTTTCATTTTGATATTATTATTATTATTTAATTTTTTTTTATTTAAAACGAAAATGCGTGACTTTAATGGAAAACCTTATATTTTTTTTAATCGCGTAAGAAGGAAGATAAAATTTTTCAGAATTATTATTATGCTACAAGCTATACTATGGCCTAGAACTTTGTCTAAAATTATTGCGTTAAAAAAGACAAAAAATTTAATGGAAATCGTTAAATCTACTTGTTAAAATTAAAATTCTTGTTCTTAACTTAAACTCTATATAATTCATAAAACAGCTTTTAGGTCATTTGCCTTTAACTGATAAGATAAGTAACCAAACTAAAATTCCATTTGTTAACAATAAAAATACTAAAATTTCTAATAAAATAACCTGGAAAATTTGTTTAAACTGACAATAAGAAAATTTTGGCATCAAACAAAATATAAAGTTTTAAATTTTAAGCCTATAAAATTTTTAATTTAATAAACATTTTGCCTTTAATATATTTAGGAAGTTTGCGCTTGAAGATTTAGTTATAACAAATGAAAAATTTTGTTTATCTGAAATATTAAAAATAGATCAAAACTTAACCTATATGATATATAAAGCAGAAATTTACGTTTTATATTTTCATTAAACTCTACAAACGGCTAGATCAATTAAAAATAATCACAACTTATAGAATTAATTAAAAAAAAAAAACCATTATTTACATGTGATTCGAATTAATTGTGTCGATGTAATGCATTCGATTCACGAATCAGTCAAATAGATATGGCATCCAGCTTCATTTTTTCGTAATTAGAAGTCTGATAAGAAAGACATTACATTATTTTATTGTGCAGTTATTGCCGAAATTAATTTATGATATTTGTCAAAGATTACGAACGGAGAAACTTCTGTATAATCTGACAAACTATCGGCCTTTAAAAAAAAAAAGAAATGATAAAGCGTTATTGATAACAATATACTGAATTGTAGGTAAAGAATTGCTAATATGTTCTTCAAATTGAACTTTGATACTTGATAAAATAAAATTCATTGTGTGAAAATATTAATTCAACCCGTTAATTCAGTTCATGAATTTGAACAGATACAAAAATACTGAAAGAAAACTTAGCTTGAGTAATTTTCATAATTTTTCATAATTTAAATTTACAAGATTTAGAAGTTGTAAACATAAATTAATAGGCCCTATATAAATTGTTATAGTATTTATTTTCTATTATAATGTAAGTATAAAATAATGTAGATATACTAGGCCTATACATTTGCAATTATGTATATTGTGTATACATTTATATACTAATCATTTAAAGATTGTTTTGTTTCTTAATATAAGCATGAAATTCTGTGAACAACAATTTTAATGTAAAGGTGGTCTAAAAATAGACAAGATTTCCATTTTCTATTTCTGTATCTTAACAATTTCTCGGATGAAAATAAATTTCTTTTCATACAATGTATTTTGTTTTGATTAAATTATATAATATTACATAATAGCTTGGACGTAAACATTAGTATTATATAATATTGAATGATAACATAAAGATCTATAAAGCATTTAGCATAAGAATAAAATTACAAGATGGTTCATGGAGTGCATCCATTGAGAGTAAACAAACAAGAAGTGAGAGTATCAATGCTTTCACACTCTATAATCTAACAAACTTTCTATGCTATTATTGTTATTAAAATTTACGATTATCATGCTATTTATTAATAACTTAGCAGATGATTTGAAATAAAAAGAACTTAAGATAAAAACTAAAATTATAGAAAGGCAAGCTAAAAAATCATAAATAGTAGTACATTTAGCAGCAATAAATTATCATCAAGAGAATCGAAAATTTCTTCTTCCACTCTACAAATACAAACATGAAACTATAAATAAAGCTTTAATATTTAATTTTTAAAGCTAAAGGTAAAGCTAAAGGCCTATACATGTATTAAGTCATAGGCCTTTACCTCTAAATATATTTTTAGTATTATGTATCCCTATTTATATCTTCATTTAAAGAAGCATTCTAAAAAATAAAATTATTTTTAGAAAACTTCTTCAGTTAACGTAGAATATTATTATACTGTGCATATGTATAGGCCCCAATATGGTGCACTTGGTGATGCTGATTCAGCATCACCAACTGCATTATTTTAAACGAAATGTATTCTCTGCAATTTAAAACCTGTTTAAGATATTTTGTTTATCTGGAAATATTTTAAATATATACCGGTATTTTTATTTTTAAAGCATATATTTATGATAAATATATATAATTTTTCAGTAGCTATCTAACCAAAAATAACACCAACAATTACTTTTCTGTACAAATAAATTTCAGAAATATAGAATAAAATATTTTAACATTTTTTTCTTTCATGTTTAAATATGTTTTTGTCATTTATTTGAAGATAGGCCTGTTTTTTAATTATCTTTCATTTTTTAAGATAAATTACGAATAATTAATGTTTATTTTAATCAGTTAGATTAAATTTCTGCTTTACTTTTCCATCAAAGACCATGTTTTAGAATTTTAATAAAGACGATTTCATTTGTTTTATGATTTAAGACAAATAATTCTTGATTAGTAACTCTCACTTAAATAAACAGAATTTACAAATAATTTTTTAACTATCTAATTTTTATATTGAACCGTAAAATCTTCAAATTAATAAAAAATAATTTAACTTTTTTTGTATTTTATTAATATAATTCTTCTAATTATGTTCACTAAATTAAATTATTTTATTGAACATAAAACACCTATGGTAGTTGTGAATAGTTTGAATTTAGTAAATAATTTTCGTAAATAAATATAATAAAAATCGAGAATACGATGAATCAAACATTCTTCAAAGTAAACAAATTAATAAGTTAAAAGCATTAATTACTCTTTCATTAAAGAACAAACTGTAAAAATGTTTAAAGAAAAAAAATTATGAATTTAAGGACGTCGTAGGAATTTTTGCATCATTGTGAAATTTGAAGGCCAGCGTACTTATCATTAATGGTTTGGAAAAGCTTCATTGTTGGAATTCTTCTTTCTTCCTTTTTTAGAATCAAAATACTTTTATTTGCATAGTTAAGTTATCTGCATACCTGGAATGTTACGAAAAGACAGCATTTGTTTTACTTTACATTAAGTTCTAAACACTATAGTAAAAAAATGTAATATTCTACATTATTTAAATTAAGTTTCAGATGTTAACACAGCTCAAATTTAATTTATTTTTATATGGATGTATTCTAATAGATCATGCTTATATTAATAATTTATTTTAAAGGTAGGAAATCATCTTTATTAACGTTAACATCTATGAGTTATAGAAATAAATTTATTAATTATAATTGCTAAAAGAAATACCATTAGAAAATAAATTATTATTTTAAATAATATAACAAAATATAATATAATATAACAAATTATGACGATTTTCCTATTTATCAACTTTTTTGAAATTTTGAACATCAGCAAAGCACAATAATTATTAAGGTATTTTGAAGATGATGTATTATCTTTATAACTTCATTCTTTTTAATTATAAATCAGTGAAAGTTTGGTTGAGCCTCTTTCCATCTAGAAAGAATACAAAAATTATCTTCATTAGGCCTACAGTGAATTTTTATGCTTAAATGGAGAATTTTATTATTTTTAACAAATATCTGAATCTGTTTCATTCATATTAATATAGTAAGATATATATATCTTTTGAAATAATCTCAGAATTAGTTTAAGTAAAATTACTGTAAATCAAAGCAATTTTTTTTTTGTATGCTTTTGTTTACGAATAAATTGATATGTCTTATAAAATGCATTTTATATACTCTATAGGTTTATTTTCAAATTATTTATGCTATAAGTCATTTGAAAATAAACTTGTAGAGTAATCATTTGCAAAACCAAGCAAAATTTTGTCCTTCGATAAATAAAATGATTACACACAATTTAAATTTGACGCATTCTTTCTCTGATTAATTAAAAGCACAAAACAAAAAGTTGATTGGTAAGAAACTGAACATCAATGATTGGTTACTTAAATGCCAGCCAATAAGCGTAATGAATTTAAACATCATTCAAATTCTTAATAATAGGCTCGAACTGAAAAATTTTCGTAACACAATATTTGGTTAGATCGACTAAATTTATCACCAGAAGTATTGCAATTTTAAGTGACTATCTCTCTATATTAATTTGTAAAAGTAATATTTAATTTGTAGACTTACTTGGCTTTAAATGATGATTAAAGCATAAATACTTAAAGCCTTTGTTTACATAAAGGCCTAGCGCTCTAGATAGGCTTGTATATTTGTAAATATTATATGTTATCTGCGTTTATAAGCATTTTTTAAAGCAATATAACATTAAGTTAGCTTTAAAAAATTTCTTTTAAATGCAAGATTGGCTGTTCTTGTTAAAATAAAAATTTAATATTAATTAATTCAAATTGTCTTCCTGTTTTATCTTCAAACTTAGTTTAAGTTGCATCGGATCTGTAATAAAACAGCCCTTCTATAATAAATTAGTTGACCAAACTATTTTATTAGTTCACAAACTAGTTACGAACTAAACTAATGTTTAATAGAAAAGAGAAAAGAAATTTTCTTATTTCTCATTTCAAGTGACTTCAATTTAAAAGTTTAATTTCACGTAAGCTATTTTAATTGAATTCGTGAAAATGTAAACAGCAATAATATTTGTTGAAGAAAAAAATATAACTTCGAAACAGCAGAGATTTAATGCCTTAAATTAGAGCAGTCCATAAAATTTAATAAAGTCCTCAAGAAAACTCGTTAGATATAAGGGTAAACGCATAAATTAAAATTTTTGGCTCTCTTCCTTACTTAATTAAGTAAATCTTAACAAGTTGCAATCTAAACATTTACGAAAGAGCCTAGTGGGTTTAAATAAATCCCATTTTGAAAACTCGATTTTATTCTATGTTAACAACGAGACAGTAGAGATAAAATCGAGTTGCGACATTAGTTTACGAGATTAAAGTAAGTTCCATCGCTCTTACAAATCTCATCAACAAAATGACGGTGTTTTACTTTTAAGCATAGAAGATAATAATAAATGATTTTGTTCTTCGTTTAAACTTTAAACGTTATCATTTATATTTTTAAGCTTACTTAACCGAAAAAGGCGAGTTATAAAGGGGGTTATAAGATTGGTTACATCATAGGGGCGATGGTGTGTTCAAAAAGATTTTTATGGCTTTTCTGACAGCTAATATTCGCCCATCATCTCACACCGTTTACCAATGATTTATTTGCATAATGTGTAACGGTTGGCGCTTACGTTTAGACAATAAAACCAGTAAAGGTGGCATTTCATTTAACTTTAGAAACGCCTAACTACAAGGTGGTCTGTTGCCACTAACACAAAAGTGTTTGCCTAAAAAAGAAGAAAAGTTGCTCTTTCTTAATAATTTTAATTTCCGAAATTATTCTCATTATTATAAATTCAACAAAGTGAAAATATTTTTATGTTAAATAAACGATTTTTTCTATTTTTAATCTTTGTGATTTGATTGCACTTTAATTAATACAACGAAAGTTCGAATAAAATTAAATTTCGAATTTTATATAAAATGGTGATATTATTTTTTTTATAAAAATATTCTAATTTTAGGATATATTCTACTGTAATATTTCTATTCTTGATACATATACAAATATAATCGTCATTACAGATAATTAAAAATATTTCTTAATAATTCTACAGAAAATTTGAAAACGTGATTCTGATATTTTATATAAATCTAAAAAATAATTTTTTCAGTAAACTGCAAATAGCTCATGATTAATTTTATGTTTTTAGATGATAATATAGTTTATAAACATCATTTTTACATTTGATAATAGTAAAATGCAATCAGCAAAAAAATGCAAATAAAGCATTTTAAAAATTGCTTTTCTCAAACGTCATAAAATAAATTGAATTTTCTAAATCAATTGTTATATTGACAAAACAAAAAAATAAAAAAGTTTTATGCTTTCAGCAACACAATCCGAAAAAGCAAACTGATGTTATATTGATAAGTATAGCAAATAATAAAAATAATATTCAAATGAATTACTAAGACTTCAATTTTTGTTAATTCTCTTTAAATCTGTAATAATTATTTTTAGATATAAGAAATAATTATTTAAATGAAAAAATTATTATATATTTCAAATAAAAATAATCTGAATTTATTATATAAAATATATTGCAATGTTTAATTATTGTTAATGTTTAAATATAAAGGTATAAACATGTAAACTAGGTCATATAAGCTATCGTTCTAAGAGCTATTTTTTTGACTTAATTCTTGCTTCAATATTTTTTTCTATTAAAGATGTGATAAAAAAAATTCCTTGATATATAAGAACCTGTTCGATATTTTATGATAGAAGTGCGAGTGTGAACACTAGAAAGGCACTGGAATATTTTGATATGTATACTATGTTGGTACAGTAAGTAAGACTTTGTTCTTTAAATTAAATTGTTTTAAATATTTAATTTTAAAATTCATAGGTTATATTTTATGTCTTAATTTTAATTAGTAAAAAAAATTGAATGATATGAATTTCCTTTTCATAATAATAATTATTGTTTAAGAATTTTTTTTATTTTTGCTTTCAAACGAAAGTAAAGCAAAATATTGAAGGAAAACTATTTTTCGAAAGAGAAATATTTACATTTCTGTATCAAAGTTAATAGTCGAACCAATGGACCCAAGATAGTCACTAACATCACATGGTTAAAGGAAGAAAAACAAAACTACAGAAGCTATTCACCTTACTGCCGTTTTCTTATTGGCTCGTCTAAATACAAACGAACTTTTTATGTTCTTACGTAAATCAAACGCAAAATCTTTCGAAGATCACAATGTCTGTGCCAAGACCCTAAACGTGAGCATAATTCTAGTAGATAAATGGGATTGGCAAACTTGGACGAACAGAAGAGTTACTCCTTTAACGATTGGATGAGATGTTATTTATTTGTACTTTGTTAATTTTTACAGTTCCTTAAATAGATCCAACGACTTCTTGCAAATTTATCGTTGGAGTATTAATTTTTTATTTATTTTTATTAATACAAGAAAAATTACCAGTTTAATTTTAATTTATATTTTATAAAGATCCGTAAAATACCATTAATAAAAAGAATTATATTAAATCACTTTACTCTGCCATTTATTTGCTATTTTATGGACTTTTGAAGACTAAATGTGAAAGTTTTAATGAATATAGCTAATATTATTGTTATTTGTATTCTAATGATAAATAGAAATTGTTAATTTCCATAAAGCATCCTAAATCTTTTTTTTTCTTCCCAAAATCATTAGACAGATTAAATTAATAATTGGGATATTAATAAGAGAAATATATGTAGAACAATAGGATAACTTAAGTTTAGGCCTATTTTGATGAATAGCTCAACATAAATTTTTACACTAATTGTTTTGATAACTTATAATAGGTCAATAGATAAAAATATTAAGTATAAAATGATTTTAATAGTATATAATTATTGCTTAAATATAAATTTGAAATTATTTGAAAGTAAGAATTGGGAATTCTATTTTGTTGGCTTTAAAATTCCTTTGAAAGAACTGTATATCTACTCTAAAAAATCGAATTATAGATGTTTTGGTAAATTAAACTGTCAGACCAACTTTACAATAATTAGGCTTTTAAATGCTATTAAAAGAGTAAATAAGTATGGCCATAACAATGAAAAATAACGTCTTCATCTAGAAAGATTTAAAGATATAAATTTTAGAATTATTATTTAATTTTATGATATTTATGCTAATGATTCTCTTTATTACTTTTAACATATATTTAAATTTCATTTTGAGATTATACTTCGCAAATTATTATTTTAAGAATTACTTTTTCAAAGAATATTTAGACAAATAAAATGATTGAAAATGGATTAAGAGTATTAATAGAATAACTAGATCAAATCATCTACTGCTATAGCAATTTTAACTTTAGAATTATTATTATTATTATTAAACTTCCAAAAATGATTTTTGAAACATTCGATAATAATATTATACATATTCCTTTATTAAATTTTCGCTAAAAATTGAATTATTTTTAAAAAAGTATTAATAGAATAACTAGATCAAATCATCTACTGTTACAGCAATTTTGACTTTAGAATTATTATTATTATTATTAAACTTCCAAAAATGATTTTGAAACATTCGAATAATAATATTATACATATTCCTTTATTAAATTTTCGCTAAAAATTGAATTATTTTTAATTATATGATAAAAAAATAATATTTATATTCACATAACTTATATTAAAATTAACGAACTTTGATTTCATATATATATTCAACAAGAAATTCTTCAAGGTAAATATTTTATTTATTTTTTTCTGTTATTTATTTAATGATATGAATAATTTTGTAAGACTTATTGACATTATATAACATTACTTTTCAAGTCATTTTTTTGAAGATTAATTATTTAGCTTACAGTATATGAATAAGCACTTTCTCAATAAAGAATTCATTATAACTGATAAAAAACACTGCAGCTTGATTTAAGGATGAATAATTTGAAATCCAAGATTATTATTTTTGATATAATGTATTATATAAATTAAAAAACAAGCTATGAGTTATTTAGGTCAAGAACAATTATAAATAGTTAATGAATTTAGTTTAGGTATAACCTACAGATACATTCTTAATCATCAAAACTTGTTTCACTAATTCTACTTGCAATGAGAATTAAAAATAAAAATTTTAATTCTATGTGAATGAAATTCATTATACAGTCGGACCTCCACATTCGCGAGTTTAACTTTCGCGGATTTGATTATTCGTAAGTTTGCCATCAATAATTAAATGCGAATTTTTTTGGAGTTTTGTGGCTTGCTGTGGAAAATTATAGAAGACATGCATAGGCTAGGAAATGTAAAGAATATAAAAAAAAATTATTAAAAATAGCCATAAATACATAAAATATATTCATTATTAATCCATTTTATATTTTTTGTGTTAAATATAGTCGGCAGTATTAAGAGTTAAGATTTTCAGGGCCTAGAAATATTCGCGGAGATGTTGCATCTTTAATCCTCGAGAATATGGAGGGCCAACTGTATTTATAACGAAGACTTTGATATATTAAAATTATTACACTGAATGATACAATAATAAAAATAATTCACTCTGAAAGATTAATTTCTGTTTATATCAATACGCCAGGAATAAAACAAAAAAATATATAATTTGTTTTCGTTATATCTAGTAAAATTAATTTCAAATTCAGTTACATGAAAAAGATCATAAAAATTATTAAAGTTAAGCTATTTAAATATTATCACATTTTTTTGTGATTAGTTATAATAAAATTCAACTTGAATTAATTGAGTTTTGGTTTTATCCTTATTAACATTTCTAGAAAACAAGTTGAGGAGAATAATAATTAATTTAAATTATTTATTTATATTTGAACTTGGAAAAAGCTTAAATTTCAATTATAATTTCATCATAACATTAAGCAAAACTCAATTTTATTCACTCCAGATATCCAACATCATAATTACACAATTAATTCTGATAAAATTTAGTTTAATGGTCTTGCTCCAAACAAAATCTTGTTTAAAAGCATTAATATATTTATCTATTAATGAAGTACTGTAATTACAGAAAATATTGCTGATAACAGTTTGGATTTACAAGTGATAGCTGTATATATATTGTATACTGTATATCTTCAGCGACTAATGCGATTCAACTTGTAACAAGTTTATAGACTAATATATTAACCTACTATGCTAATAATATACTATCTTTACTATACTAACATTACAAAAATAGTGTAAAAAATTATCTAAACAAACTTTATAGTTTTGTTGTAATTATCAAAACGTTCCTCCAACAGTTTAACCATATCGAGCACTGTGTTTTGTATAGAATTTTAGAAACTATGCAAAGAATATTTTTACTCCTTTGTTTAGCAAACCGTTTCTAAACAAACACGTTTTCTCATTAATTAATTAAATCTACGGTGAGAACATAAAGTCAAAGGAAAGTATAAATATTGCTGCGGTTAACCAACAGCGCGTCTGGAATTTCAAAGGGGAAAAATAAAACTGGCAAGATAATTTCTAATTAGATCTTTCGCCGATCGATAAAACTATTAAAATAAAGCTATAAGCATAGAATAGATTTTAAACTTAGGATATGCTGTTACCATTTACGAGATATAAACGAAAACTGATATAACGATTGGCCTAAACTTTTACACTTGCAAAATAAATATTTTTAAAAAATTTATACAATAATTTCTAAGCAAAAGTTTAACTTGTTCTTTACTTATATAGCAATAATTCGTATTTTACTATTTAAAGGTTAAACAGCATTGTTTTTTTGTTACATAAATGTAATCAAGGTAAAGTATATAGAGCTACTATACTTTTCAAATTATAAAGTTTTACTAATAATAAATAATTTTATACAGTACTGCATTGCTATATTCTCTTGTATAGAATTATAATAATTTCATTAATTTATTTTATTAAATTAACATTTTTTTTAAATATCAAATCAACTCACTCATCTCATTTTATTTCTGTTACAACTTATTAAAAAAACTTAATTGCTTTTAGCGAGTTAATCATGTGTTCTTGTAATATATTGTCTTTGAATTCATGAAATAAGATTTTTTTTTTTAAACTTAATTTATGAATTGTTTGCGTAAATAGATTCACAGAAGATATTTTTTGAATTTATAATCAGATTGTCTTAATGACAAGAATATCAAATTCACGAAATTTGAGATTAATTTATATTTTTAAATATTATTTAATGATAATTAACATATGATATTAAAACAAAGTAAGCAATATGTTAAATAATGTGGTATTTTATTTATTAGTTGTATAAATGTTAAGAATGATGATAGCTTTTTCCGTCAAGGATAACAAACAACTTTCGCATTGTTTGTTAATTTAGCGTGAAAGAATTTAAGATTCTTCTTTAAGATTTTCTATGCAATGAGAAAAAACATAATGATTGCTTGCAAACATTTTAAATTATCTGTATTATATTAGCATTAATAAAATCATAGACTTGGTATATTTTTACACAGAATACAGAAAAATAGATGTAATGTAACAATAAGATTTTATAACTTGTTTACGGTATACGTTAACGTTAACTAGCAAATAAGTATATTAGGCCTTTAAGTTTAATATTATTATAAATTTATGTCTTATAACTACTGTAGACCTATTCGAAAATATTAAGTATGATTACTACAGCTATTTTAGGCCTATCGACACACATGCTCTTAGTTCTTAACTTATTCTATCAAGACACGTGTTCGTATCCTATATTATAGTTCAAAAACTTCTTTTAAATTATTATTTGCTTTTATTAATTGAAAATATAATTAATATTCTAAGCTATAGCTTAAAAGACACTTGCACTAATCTTTAGTTACTTTAACTTTTACTGAATATCCTAAGTAAATTTAGGCCTTCGTAAAATTAGTGATAACTTTAAAATTCGATCTAGGCCTAAATTAAACGAAATTTCTGATATCACAAGATATAGTTTTGATCATTTTAAATAAGCTATTATGTGTTCAAACAGTAATAATATGATAATACTTACATTGCAGCTATTATAGAGCATATAGAAATGGACATATTCTATGCTTTTGTTTCAGATATGTCATAAAAGTTATCCAAAAACATTTTCATAAAAATAAAACCAATCACGATGAAGGACCGCAATAAGGAAATTCAAACTTGGAAATAGTCCAGCTCGAGTTGTCCAATCGAAAAAATGACGATTATTTGTCAATTGTTACAGTTTCCTCAGATATCCGCTGTCTGTCTGATGTCACCGTCTGTTGTTGTGATGTAGTTAAAGTAGAGGAAAATAGCTTCTCTCTCTTTTCCTTCAGCTGTCTCGCTAAATGGGAACGCTACAAGGCAATAAATAAGTTATAGAGCCTGTCATAAACACGAATGCATGTTAGAGTAGAGTGCTGGACGGTCCTAAGAAAACCATCCAACCCTACAAGAGAAACCTCCAGAGATTGATGCATGACAAGAATCAAAACACAAATAGGTTTCACCAACTTTTCTTGTGACCATTGACAACTTTTGTGTAAGATTCTTGATAAGATATACATTTTAAGTATCCTATATTGTTCTTTCTACTTAGCGAATAAAGAAAATTGCAAAATGTTACAGTATAGATCACTCAAGCTTGAAAGCACGACAATAGCTATGATACTTAAATGCAGATGAATATTAGCAAATTTTATAGAGTGCATTAGAATTTCGCAATTCTAAAATAGAAGAATGAAGCTATCTAGTTCATCAGATTATCAGCTATTTTGTGTCGTGACTTGTAACCCAATCTCTTTGAATTGTTTTCTTTAGCTATTATGCAATCAAGGATAAAGTATTCCATTCTCTAAACACATTTGGAATAAAAATATAGATGCTCAAAAAATCTAATAATTTTACACATTTTGATATGTTATGTTTGAAAATGGAAAATTTGTTTGGTTCTATGGCTATGATAAACATAAAATTAAATTAGAGCTATAGAACACATCGAAAAATCTATTTTTGTTAAAAAATATAAGTTTATCTCTATTTTCTAGTACTGTATATATTTTATATCAGGCCTACACCTCATAAATTTATAAATTATTTTTGTAAAATTTCTCGAATTTATTCAGTTCAAAGAAAAATATAAACATTTCTGATTAATTTAGATTTTACTAAATTCGATATTCATCGAAGTTAATTTATCATTCTTATTTTTAGAACCTACTTATAACATGACGTCTTCTTTAAATTTTTCTGTTACGGTTATTAAGTTTTTTTGTTCGTATATCTACTACTTCAATGACGTCTTTTAATTCATTTGCATGCAGATATTAAGCAAAATAAACATTAATGTTGCAGTAACAGCTGTTGTAATTTTTTTTTTCTTTTTGAATAATTTAATGAAGTTTTCGTTGTGTTTTCGATGAACAACCGGGAATTTTTTTATTTAAAAGCATAAAAAAATAAACATTAAATATGCAGTTGGCAGATAATATTTCTAGTAAAAATAAATATGCATAAAAATGTCACTTAACGAAATTTAGATAGCCATAATTTGAAATTTTATAAGCAAATAAAACTTAAAATACATAACTTATAGTTCAACAGAGAAAATTTAAAGAAAAACTTTCAAAAATTTAATTAAAACATAATCTGAATTGATAAGTTCTAAAATTATTAATCCCGACTAACAATAACGAAAATACTTTCTAATAATATAAATAGAAAATCTGATGATAAAAATAGCATAAGGATATAATGCATGTTAATCGCATTCCGTGTTTTATCATTATTTGAAATTCTTTAAATTAATAATTAATGTGTGTTAATGATCAAATTATGCTAATAAAAAATTATCTTTGAAAAGGAAGTGATCTAAAAATCTAGAATAATATGATCTAAGTCACGAAGGTGATCTTAAATGTCACATAAGAGCATTGAATGGCAGCATAGAGGATAAATAAAACTATTTTTTTTTTAATTTTGAGAGGTTAATTTATGAAAATATATCCATATATAGATCTAAATCTTACTAATAGTCATTTTATCCGAACAATGAACATAAAATTTGTTATAAATATTCATCATTTTATCAGAAAAGATTTAAGATTAGAAAATCTTGGCCCAATTCATCGGATAAATATAGGCCTAGGATACAATACGAATTGCCAACAATCTTTTAAAAATATTTATAAGCCTTTCTTTATTTTAGGTTACATAAACAACAAAGGAAAATTCGAGAGGATGTTTAAAGAAAGACCTCAAGATTATATTTTGTATTTTCCTGTCTATCTGTTACTGAAAGCTCCATTTAGCCCAATGATACTACGGCCTATGACAATTCGGCTAAAATATTTGCTATAG
Source organism: Olivierus martensii (assembly GCA_000484575.1). Lineage (NCBI taxonomy): Eukaryota > Metazoa > Arthropoda > Arachnida > Scorpiones > Buthidae > Olivierus > Olivierus martensii. The sequence continues at coordinate 46,855 of AYEL01073632.1, forward strand.
ACACGTTTTAAATATCTTAATAAAGTAATATCACATTTATTTTATTAATTTAGAATTCATTAAGTCTAAAATTTTTACGGAAAACAGAGTAAAAGTGGGAGGTAAGATAGAGCTAAGCGGCCTACATCTTATCGGTTTGGATCCGAATTCTACCGAAAAAAATTTGATAGAGACCTATATTTACATCATAAATGTAACTGTTATAGCTATATTACTTCAAGAATATTTATGATCTTTAATATAAGCCTTTTTTTTTCTTTGCCTCAGGAGAGATATTTTGTTGTAATGTCAAATTTCTGATAAAGAATGAAAAATATGTTAACCTAAGTAGTGATAACTATTATAGATAAAAATGTTATTATGCTAATTTTTACGAGCTACTGTCTTTTCTAATAATCATATTTACATTTTAATTTATTATAATTACATGGAAGTTCCCTACCGAAACTCTAAAATGCAATCATATACAAACCCATCCTCTATGCTTAGGTTTATAACATTCTGTGAGCTTATTCTAAACAATTTTAATCGATAAATAATTATAATTATGCTTTTATAATAACTATATTACGTTACACAACTGGCCTATAGTTAATATTTGTATTCGTGAAAGTTTTAGATAAGAAAAATTAATTGAATAAAATCGAGGAAGAGAAAATTCATGTCCTACATATTAGCCATATAAACTTATCCATTAGGAGTAAATAAATCTCTGAAACTTTATTTATAGGCCTACCTGAAACATAAAAATAAATTACTTCTTAGAACAATAAATCTCAAAGAAATTGAATTCTTATTGATTTATTTTATTATCAAATATATTAATTTGAAAGTTTTATCCCTTAATATCACACTTGAAACTACTTACTTATAAATTTGTAACTTAAGATTAGAAGAATTAATAGCAGGTTATAATAATATTATTATTTTTGGACTGTATTGTGTAAATAAATTCTCAAAATCTAAGGAACCAAATCTAAATTTACTGCCTTTTTTTACAGATAAATAATGTTTCAAACAAGGTGAATTATGAAACACGATTTTGGAATTCTGAGTGTAGTTATACTGAAGATATATATCATTGCAGTCAAACAAGTTAGATATTCCAAACAACATACTGAAGTTTCAGAAGAACTTTTATCATAGCTATCGGAATGTGATTTTATGTCCTTTCTAATAAAAGACAAAAGAAACGATACTGACAGCTGTAGCTCCTCTAAATATCTTTTTCTTTTTTTTTCTTTTTCCAATCAGTGTAAGTAATTTTTAGAACTATTTATAACAATGTAAGTAATATTTTAGAATATTAGTTATCGATAGACATTCAAAGAATATAAAAGAAAAATTTTAAAAATGTTAATAGTCGTGAGGATTATATGGACTTTTGATTGCATCTTAAGAGTGTGCAGAATGTAGAATAACAAAAGAATTTATGCCTGTAAGCTAATATGTTTTTTTTTGTATTGCAATACATATATGCTGTATAGTGCTTCGAAGAATATTAAATACAATAAATCAAAATTAAAAAAAATCGTTAAATTGTCTTATTCGCTTAATTTTTAAATGCTATCGAAAAGTGTGGTTTTATATAGGCTACAAACAATTGTACAAATTTAAATCGAATAAATATACTTTAATTTTGTAAAAATATACAATAATTAAAGCCTATTTTTTGATCAACTCTCATAAAATGCAAAAATTTAATTCTAACTTAATTCACAAAATAATTCATGTTTGCATTTAATATACGAATATTAATCTTATTCCTTCTTTTATTTTTCATAATGAAATTTATTAAATATCAGTAACGTAGATATATTTACAAAAAATATCGGCATTATCGTAATTTTACAAAATTTATACAAATATATAGATTCTGTACGCCGCAAGATAAAAGAAATTGCTATTTGTAAATAAATAATAAAAAAAGAAACCACACAAATTTTAAAGTTAAAAAAAAATTATTATTTATAGCATTTTAGTCACAGAATAATTTCCCGAAAACTATATTTAAATTTTGTATTCGTTTATTAGATTTTTGCGAAACCATTTTGCAACTGGATTAATATTTGATACAAGATTTCGGATGAGAATTTTTCTAATGGTTCTTTGTTTATGAACTGCATGACTGCACAGGTATGATGTTGGTATATGTAGTTTAATGCATAACGTTTTTTATAACATATCTTATAAATTCCAAGTAACAGTGAATAGAAAAAAAAATAGTTGCAAAAACTGCGCATTTTTTCTCGTTCGTTGACCGTTTTAAAATTTGTTTATAAATCTGAATTAATTCTTTAATAATCAATGGTTTTAGTTAAAAATTAGATTTTATTCATGGCCTATTAAAGATCAATAGATATAAAGTGCTATGTAATTATGCAATACCTTTTATCGCATAGGCTCTTCGAGTATTTTGATACGGACCTACTTTACATAAATTGCTAGACTTCAAGACTAGGCCTATATAATTTTTTATTATTAAAAAATAATTTATAATATACGAATTATTATATTCGTTATATATTATAAATTTTTAGAAAATTTGGATTATGTTTTGTAAAGAAATCGGTTTAGATATTGAAAATAGCAGCAATTTTGCAGTATTGCGTATTATTGTGATATTTTATTTAAAATTTAATAACTTAATACTATTTCTGGAAATTCTAAGTTATTTGAACTAAATTTAATCAAGAACAAAGAAAAAATATATTTGTTTTGCTCTTACATATTTCTGTTTCAGTAATTAAGCAAATTTCAGCAGTTCAGATATTTCGAAGGGAGTAACTACTACTACTAATATTTTATTGCATGAAAGTTAAACTATTATAATGATATTATAACAAAAAAATTATAATGGCCAAATTATAACTTAAGCCTAGATCTTACTCTTAAGTTTTATTTTTTTGCCGATTTATGCTTTTCTTTTTTTTCCCAGATTAGCTTTATATTTCCATTTAAATCTAACAATATATTATATCAGCATACAAGACGGTTACCAGCTCATACTTTTGACATTTCATACTTCTGTGTTTTCTCTTCTAATCTACGGCCTACTATTATCTATAGTTAGAAAGAAGGTTCAATCTATCAAATTTTTAGCTCATGAAAAAGGAATACCCAGTAGCTTTAAAGCGTAGACCATTTTTCGGATCAATCCTTATAAAATAGTCATAAAAATTATCTAACAAAGATATATATATCTATGCACTTTACAATTCTTATCTGAAATAGTGTCTGTTAAATGTTTTCTTCAAATCAATTCGCATTCTATTGTAACAGATTAATTTTTATTCTTCTTAATAGATTCGCATCCATAGTTGAAATTCAATTCTATCATATTGCTACTAATATGATAGAATTTAATTTAATAAATTAATAAACTTGAGTAGCCTAGATTGTAGCTTCGGCCTGGGATGTTAGATCATTTGTCTAAACTGTAGCAGCTTATAATTCGAAATTACAAAAGATATTTCAGCATTAAGTACAAAAATTTTCATAATTTATCAAGATATTTAATTTTTTTAAAATAATTTATAATTCTAAAACTGTTGTAGCTCTTTTAAAACTAAATCTATTATACCCATCCACTTCTATCTATAAAAATTTTAAAAATAGTTATATTTGTATAATTATTAACTTAATATTTTAATATTTATAAAATTTAGTTATATATTTATAATTATTTTAATTCAAATAGATTTATTTATCGTATAGGACAAATATTAAGCATTTATAAAACAATCTTAGGCATTGACCTCTTACATAAAACTACAAACTGACAGAAAGTAAAAATTTTAATTTTTCTTTTATATTAACGTAATTTAGTGATAAAATTTAAATTTTTTCAATATAAATGATTGCATTTTGTATAAATTTTAAGCTTTCGTATAAGATTTATGCAATTTAAACAGACATGTTGTTAACATAGCTCTGTTTAAACTGTACACTTGTTTTAACAAGTTTAAAAGACCAAATCTATCAGTAATGAGAGAAATTATATTATAATCATAAAAAGTACAGTTTATGAAAATATTTTTAAACTTAAATTTGTTTTTTTTTTTGTGATTTTAAGAATTAAACTTTATTTAAATATACAGCAGTTCCATTATAACTTAAAATTTTGATTCATTTTATTATAGGAATCGTATGGTAATTACACTATTAATTATGCAAACATCTGACTCCATTAGATGTTAATTAGAACACGTTAGTCCACAATTTATAATTAAATCGTGTAAATCAAATTTAAAAAGACAGAGAACAACCATAACAACATATTTCAGATTTCCACTTTAATTAAATATTTTTGATTATTTCGAAGATGAAATATCAGAAATTGCTCGACTTTTCACAGATCGTTAAATTAATAAGTGTCAAACTCTAAGCTTTTGCGTACATATATATATATTTGTCACATATATCAACAAATGACATCCTGCGAGACAAAGAACCAGGTCGCCTATTGGTCGAAAGGTAAGCAAACGAGTCAGACAGTGTAATGACCCACATCTATTCGAAATGATTAAGGAAAGGGATTTGGGGATTTAAGTCTGTCCCACGAGTTTCTAGTTGTTTCAGGTAAATTAGAACATATCACTCTAATTAAGAATGGTGGACGTGATTACAAAACTTATTTCTCATTTTAGCTTACAAAGTAAACTACTCTTTCCTGATACGAGTATGGCTATCCCTACGTAATAGGAAAAGTCTATATTTTAATTAGAATTAGGCGATTCTTAAGTTAGCAACAGCGTTGATAAAATGTTGATGAGATAGATTATAAAATGAAACTTTATTGTAGATGAGAAAAATAAACCGATTTTACAAGGATACCTAAGGGCATTGTAATCTTCAATTTTAGTTACAGAGATATAAAAGTTGATTTGTCGCGTTGTCAACAATACTGAAAATTTTATAGTGAATTTAATATTATTATTATAATTCATTAAATTCGGGCAGACATTTTTTTGTTTTTTTTTTTTTTATTATAAATTTACTGCTGAAAAATGATGTATTGAGTTAGTATTAACGATGGCAGAACTAGCGCTGATTTTATAACCGTTGATAAATCTAAAAATCATTAGAATTCAGGCAAGAAAGTCTAAAACAGGTGTTCTAAATATAAAGAAAAGGTTACGTAATTTTTTTTATATATATAAAATTAAGAAAGCGAAGCTGATTAAAATGAGATGAAAAAAGCACGCATAGAGATGACACGACATTGATAATGTCAATTATACTTAGACCTCTGGCATAACTAGCATAATAAACTACGTTAATAGAGATTCTTTTGATCACTTCTATAAATCTTCTTACTCATTATAGCCATTCGTATTATTTTAGGCCTGTTATGCTATGATAACGAACTGAAACATTGTGAATTCTGCTGCATAACAGTAATAACAATTTGTTTCGATCTTTGTTTCTAATAGGTCCTAGTTTAAATTATTAGAAAGGCGTTTAGAAATAAAAGGAAAAAAATAAACATTTTTAAATTGCACAGATTAAGTTGATAAAATATGCTAGAAAGAAAGGAAAAAGTTTTCATGCATTCAGACTTTAATTATTAAGATTAAAGTCTGAAAGAAACGTAGGCCTATTCACTGTTTTTTATTCGTTTTTAGGTTTAATGTGCTGTCGTCTTCATTTTTATTATTATTATTTTTTTCTCAGATCATTTATTTAATGTAAAAAAATGGAAATAACAGCTATTAGTATTCGGCGAAAGAATCAAGAAGACTTACCATCCGACTGTCACCAAGTGTCCGACATGCTGACAATTGAATCGTGTCTGTGTTCACAAAGCGAGACTTGAGTCTCATTCGTCCATTTTCCCGCTCACTAGTTATGACCGTCTAAGTATGCGAGCACCAATCATTCATTGTACTAAATCTACTTAACACGCCTGGCTGCTGCATGCATAATAATATGTCTTAAACCGTAACTAGGAGCTTTTGCCAAGATTTTGAACCGAAGTCGATGTTATTTACTCCGACCAAGAAAATTTAACACGTCTAAATGTCTAGAAGATTTGTACTTGGCGTATGAATTTATGATATTTTAATATAGGAAGTAACGAATTTTGCACTTAAAATCACTAAGGATATTAATAACGCAAAACTCTATCAAAACTGGGCCTATAAGTTTCGACCTGAATGTAACATGCGTTAATAGATAATAAACTTTAACGCATATTTGACACTTATGCTAAGATAAATTAAGTTTACTCCTGAAACATTTAAACTTAGACTACATTATCTGGTATCTTAAAAGTTTTGTGCTTTAAGTATAAAAATTTCCAGCCAGTTTTATTTAAAAAATTCGAATTTTATATAATTTTTTTTTTTTTTTGCAAATAAAATAGAAAATTCGTCATCATCTTACTATAGGGAATTCGAATAACATTAAGATATTCTTGCTTCTCGCAAGAAAGAAGTGACTGTTTATAAAATCATAAAAAGAGAATTTTGTTTTCCAATTTTGTCCCGAGGTGATAACGTTAAAAATAATAATAATAAAAAGTTTTCAAGGCTTGCCTGTATTACAATAGTTATAATTAATCAATTTGCATTTTTATAAATATAATGTGATTTTAGATCTCTGAATAATTTCTGTTACATAATTTTCATTATAAAAGGAACAAAACTTCAAATAATGCACGTAGATGAAGTGAAAAATTAGAATTTTATCGTAGTGCTTTAATATAATAGTACTTTCATTTAGGCCTATGAGAATATGTCTATCTGAAGGTATGAATTTAATCAAAGAGAAAACATACAGATTTATTAACAAGTTTATATGAGAGTATTAAAAAGTAACTCAAGTTATAATCAGAATTTTCAGCTTTAGTTTAATAAAATTTATCATTCTTCATGAAATTGAGAAATATAACTTCACAATCTAGAAATGTAATTTTTTTCAATATTTCAGCTAAAAATTTTAGAATAAGAGTTAAATACAAGTCAAATAATTCTAACCTTGTATCTCTAAAGATTATTTGGCTTATATTTTTATATAATTTGATTTTCAATTCTCAACAGATTATATTATAAAAAAAGAAATATATAGACAATATATAGATATTATTTTAAAATATCATCGAGTTGATCATTAATGAATAAAGTATGATGGCAAATGAAATTAAATTACTATTTAAATAAATACCATTACAATAGAAACATCGAAGGAATAGATAGATGCAAGTAAGTTATAAAATAGTGAAAATAAAGATTCAAAAATTAGTTATTGTATAATAATTTAAAAATAGATAAAATTTAAATATGATTTGCTTATTTTTATATTGATGAATTGATAAAAATCATTTCATTGTTGCCAGTAAACATAAAATTCTTAGAAAATTCGTTGTCTACAACTAATGTAGCACATGATTGTATCAAGATTGAATTGAGTCCAAATTCTATTAAAAAAATATTTAATTCTATGAAAAATACTTTAATTAAATCTTTTCCGAGTTAATTACTTGCCGTATAAAATAATTTTACGAATTAAAAATTCGTAAAATTATTTTATACGGCATTTTTAGCTTTTCCAAGTTTCTTGTAGTGATTGACTTTATGCTTTTTTATATGATTTAAAGTTCCAGTTAGCTTAATCAAAATTTCTTTGTTTTATGTCGTTGATAAAGTCTAATAACGTTAGGTTAGATAGAAACTCTAACTCTATATCTTACAGTCTATCAGTCATATCTTAGAGTTTCTACCTAAACTACAATTTTGCAATATCTATCACCTTTTTACTTCTAATAATATTATTTTGCGATCAACAAGCTTTTCTTTTTAGAATAATATCAAGTATTGAATATTTTCTTCTTTCTTCAATATTTATTTTTAATCTTGTAATTTTAAACCATAAATTCTATTTTTTATTTAGATATCGTTGTGATCAACAAATTTTTTTCTTTCTTTTTTAAGATATAAAATTACGTTTCAGTAATGGTTGAAAGTTTAAAATTTACCAAATTTTAAAATGTTAAATTTTAAATTTACTAAATTAGAAAATAAGCTATTTTTATATCAGATATATAAGAATATATCGCAATAAATTTGCATTAAAAATCAAGTTTGTATTCGACATATCAATATAATTATTTTTTTAAAAATATATTGATATTTATAAATCTTCGCACGATATCAATTTTTATTAACATAATATAATCATAAGATATTTATTTTAAATCAATTTATTAGGTATAAAGTTATGAGATATCTTTGGATATCTTGTTGAATTTATTCAGTCATCTATAAACTTAGATCGGAAGAGCGTCGTGTAGGGAAAGAGTGTAGATCTCGGTGGTCGCCGTATCATTAAAAAAAAAAACTTTTTAATTTAGAAATTTCCGGATTCTGTGATGTCTATAGATCGAATATTTTTGGAAAAATAACTTCTTATCCAGTTTTCATTTTATCCTTTAGGGTACTATATATTGTAAATTGAAGAGGAATCGAAAAAATCTTCTTTCTTATCAATATCCTGTGTTTGCGATAAAGAAGATTAAGAATTAAAGAAGGCCATAAACTTCAGGCAATGGAGGTCCAAGTTGTCATAACGTTATCTTACAGGACAGAGTATTACACATTAACTCCATATATGACACCAAAACGAAAGAACCAAAGTGTTTTGAGGAAGAATAATGATTTTGAAGATAACTTCCAATCTTATTACAAAGGTAATAACATAATAGATTAAAGGTTACTCGTTAATCACATTTCTCCGTATCAGATTAATATCATTTTATTATCGAGTTAAATCAAATTTTTCATTTAAATTTACAAAAAATCTTTTTGGCAGACAAAAAAATCAAAAATTAATTATAAAAATAATTATTCAAATGCGAAATTTCATGAATTTTCTTATTACTTTTAAAATTTTTACATAAACATGAAAGAAAACCTAAATTTATTTTAGTTTCGAGCTTTCGAATGGAATAATAATGCAAAAAAATTATTAAGTTAATGAAAATTAAAGATAAAAATTATTGACTTTTTAAATGAATTTGCAATTTATAAATATCAGCTTAATGGAATTCAATACTTTTTATATCATTATCATTAGTAAAAGATTTATTACTTTTATAAAAAATCAAGATATACCTAATGCATTTTATATAAATTATATATCATTTAATTCTAATTAATTAAGTATATATAATTAAGATCTATCATATTTAGTTTTTGCATAAAAATTAATTTAGAATTTTCTTTTATATAAAATAAATTTATTTTTTATTGTTAATAGAAAATTAACGAAAAAAATAGTGCTTATAAAATATATATTTTATACAATTAAAAAAACATTAAAATTAAATATTTTTACAGAAATAGTTTTATTTTAGTTGCTTAGTTTTTAAATATATTTACAACTATCTGAAACTAAATAGTTTTCATATATTTTTATGACAAAGGAATTCGAATCTTGATCAAATTTTCGCCTTCAGGTAAGAAAACGTTCAAATTTTATAATTTTAGATTGAATATTTTAATATAAAATTTATAGTCTAAAGTTTACACTGTAACCATATTTTCTTATCTGTTTGGCCTACTGTGATTTTTAAGAATCATAGTAATCTTAAAGAGTTGTGATTATAGCTCAGAAATTTATCTATCCATAGACTTTATACAGATATAAATAGGTTATCCCAAAAATAATTTATCACTTTATCAATAACAGAATTTTAAACTCTTGAGCTAAAATCTGAAATTAATAACAATGTTGATCATAATGATACTGTAAAGTGGATAACTTCCAACGTGAGCATAAAAGACATCATGTCATTAAGTTAATTATTGAGAAGCTCCAGAGTTTCCAGCAATTAAATCTATATTCTTATAACAAACTGTGTTGTTATGAATATTCATAACTAAATATTTCACTTTTCTGATAGTAATTCTTTCAAGAAATTCTGAAGGATACTAGGCTGAGTGAATAATGCAATGTTGGATATTAGGCTATCTATTTTATCGAACAGTGAGACTTTAACAACTAGTGTCCTCAATATTGTTTAAAATGTTAATATTAAATGATTATTTAGATAGGCCAAATGTCTATAAGATTCTGTATTTTGACCAAGGTTTACATTGAACGATTCTGTAGGCCTAAAAGATAGGCCAATGTCTATAATGCCTAAAAGTTGTGAGTGAACTATATCTAAATTACTCGTAACTCTCTTGAATGTATATGCTAAAAATTTTTATAATTTACAATTTTATCTACAGGTTACATAATTTGATCGATGATAATGAATGAATCATCAGTATCAGTAGAAGTAATACTGAATGCTACAAATATTATCGGCTTCTGAACTCGCTACTTAAATTCGAGACAAAAATAAAAAGTAAATTAAAGAATTTCATATATTTATGTGCTTCTTAAAACGGAAATTTTCAAAATTTTAATTAAGTTAACATACAGACTGTAATAAAAAAAATATCGCTTATATCTTAGAATGAAGTCAAAACTGTCTTACTCTTATTAAATTGAATTATAAGAAAATATATTAAATTACTTCAAAACTTTCTATTAAAACATTTTCCAAACAAAAAGATGAAATGTCTAGCCATAACTCCGGAAAGGTTTTTTGTTGTTGATCAATGAAACAACATTGGACTCCCTTGAGCTTTCACAAAATTGTGTTCATGATTTATACTGGCTTCTTATAAGGAACTGTTATTTTACGAGATTGATATACAAAGTTTTATTCAATAACCAAGATTAACTTATTTAAAAGTTATTCTGCTGAAAATTTTCGCCGAAAATAAAATTCGGAATTGTCAGTAAGGCCTACATAACAATAAATAACTTTAGATGGCCTACATATATGAGTTATATTAACTATTGACAATGTCTAACTGATATAGTGAATATTTTATTATAATAAATAAAAGGTAAATTATAAGAAGTGTTACAAACGGAATATAAATTTTAATGGAATGCAAATCTATAGGCTCAAAAATTTTAATGGTTCAGAACAGATAAATAATAATCTTACAGTTTTAATGTATGTTAAAGAAAATTGCAAAAAATAATTTTTTCGAATTTATTTTTATACTGGAAGCGTAAAAATTGGATTTTCAGATATTTTTCTAGTATTCCGGATATTCGTTTATAGATTTCCAAATTCGAAGTTTTCGAATCAAACGAGAGAGATATAAAATTCAGTAAATGTAATCCGACATAAGTTACATATATAAAGTAAAGTAAAAATAGTCGTTCTTTCAATGAAGAAGTTTTTTGATAGTTACAACTAACTTTGTACGTCAAGAACCAATCTTCTAAATGGCAAGGAGGTTGGGTCTGATTTCGTTGCAGGGATTGGCAGTCTGACATTAGATGATATGCGTTGACTCGTGGCAAATACACGGTACACGATTTGAGCATCTGTCGTGACAAATTCAACCACTTTATGACTTTGTCTGAATGACAGGACGTGCTTTGTGTTTCAACAGATTGTCATCATTTAGCGTATATACCTCCAGAAATTCACGATGAACAGGCACCGAAGCTAATGTAGAAAAGTGATATTCTGAGTAAAAAATAAAAATAGATAAGTTTTGAATCAATACGACCCGCATTTTTTCTCTGTGTAATTGGAGAAATATAACTGAGCCTAGAATAAAATCCCCAAATAAATTAACTTATATCCGCTCTCATTTAATGTCACTGCTACGTGAACAGAAAGAGCAGAAATTAAATCGCATATAATAAATTTTTTTTATAATATTCATCTTGATTCTTTCAGAACTAAACAGCAAAAACTGTTGGCAGCTTTTTCTGGAAACATTTTTTGCATATTGAGATTTTTGGCGACTGCTTTTTCCTTAGTAAATAATTAGGAATGATAAATTTTTATATCGATAAATCTTATTAGGTTTGGAGATTATTTTTGCCTTTTTATCGAAAAGATTAATATTTTCCCCGAGTTATTTACTAGGAGTTTTTACATACAGACAATAAAATATTCCTTTATTTATAAATATTTAACATAATCTTCTCAATATTTTCTTTATTATTCTGCATAATTATTAGACCTATTAAGATAAGTGTATTCTATATGATCTACCTAAGATTCAGGAATATTTTAAATGAAAATAATTATTTAGTGATAACTGGAATAAAAAAAGTAACAAATATAATGTGTAAATCAAAATTTCAAGTAAATTAAAAATATTAGAGAAGCCATATTGACAGAGAACTAGGTATAAAGCCATATTAATCTTGAGCTATATAGAGTACACATATCTTTTATGTATATACTTATATATATATTACATCTGTTAATAGAAATATTTCTAAAAATAATATGCATAAATTAATAATAATTTTTATATTATTTAAACATTTATAATTATTTTTATATTTACAGATTCGAAAATCCCTAAAGAAGAAAAACTAAGATTAATATTTGTTTATTATATATAGAGCATTCATATATTTAAATCCAAAATTAGATAAAACTACTATCCAAAAAACAGAGCAAATTTGGATAAAATAAAAATTCCATTTTCATTTAAATTTTTTTCCCAGTTTAACCATTAATCTCCTTCAAAAAGATTAATATATATATATATATATATTTTTTATCCGTTGCTATTACAAAACTGGACAGGAATTTATGCTAATTAAAATATTCTAAACGAAAACAGTATTAAAATTTAATATATTCAAAAGAATGTATTTGAATTCGCTCTTGCGTATCCTCTCACACCTGATGCTAAATCTCTGCTACTGCTGAGCGATACAATCTTCAGCGATAAAAATCGCCATTTAAAGACAATTTTATTGTTTGTTGATGGCTGTCCTTGCGTTTCCTCGGGGCAATGTCAGCATTTTACGTTATTTTGTGAGTTTGAACATCATAATGTTGTAAACGGCAATGCACTCTGAAAACATTTCAGGATTTTTTTATATAGGAGTTAAATCTTCGTTAAAATCGATAATTAATCCGATCGCTTCTTATATACATTTTTTGATCACATTATTACCTTTTAACGTTTGAAAATACTAACTTACTTCACTCGAGAAAATAAAATTAAAAAAATTTTTTTTATCATTGCCTAATCTGAAGTCAAAGCTATAAAAATAACTATTTTATTTTCTAACGTGTGAATTAAATTTGTATTTTAATTTATAGGGGTTAGGTCTTGTTCTATCTTCTCTTTCTATTATAAATTTTACAAAAATGTGTTGAATACGTTGTTAATAAATATGATGTACGAGATTTTAAAGAGAGTCTACAAATCTAACAAATCGCTTGTAAGACGTATTGAACACGTCGTATTATGGTTTTTGCCTTATATTTATTAATCAACAATTGGGAGGGGACAAAGTCTGAGAGGAGGGACTACGATCTATTGTTAAGGGGAGACAAACAATATCCATCAAGAAAGTAGGGGATGGGCTTATAGTGCGTACAACATAGGAGACCACCAAGAGGGTCTAACACCGATTCCAGAATCTACTATAATGACCCGGTAGCAAATACTGTCCCATGACTATGTCCCTACCCTCCTCCTATACAGCGCACAATTTCCGGAAATGGGGTGGGTCAGGGGGAAAGAAATTCTATCTTCCAAAAAGGTGACGCATTCACTGACACTACTTCTCTTTCGCCGTTTCTGATAACGGTGGCTGTAAATTTACCTAAGGATTTTTCCAGTTTAAAGAAATACGAAAACCTGTATTAATATCGAAAATATTTTAATATTCTAATCAGTGGAAATATAATTCAGCTAAAGGCCTAATCGTCCAGGTAAGACACATCATTATTGACCATTAGTGAATAAAATTATGCGCTCAATTAGGCCTGATAAAAATAAATTTATAAATTACAATACCACCAAAAACATTAATTTTTGTATAGGCCGATAATGATTATAATGCTCTAAATATTAACTGAGAACTATAAAAACAGTTAATTTTTATGATAAGTTTCTACTCGTGAAACTCATTTAAATATACTTTATCTGTTATCCGTAACGTGATTTAAATAGATTTAGAGCCTAAGCATAATAAAATACTCGCATTTTTATTTTTAGACTCAATAATACCCAAATATTTAGGGAATGTTAAAAACAATATTCGAACAAGATTTATGTACTTCTACGTGCATTAAAGAATTTTAAATGTTTAGTAATTTAGTAAAATAATCTTTATTAATTATTAAAGCAAAAACCAGTAGACTTTAGTGGTGCGTAACATCATGAATTTTTAAATTAAGCATTGCTCAACAACTTTTAAATAATTTTTATACGAAGCTTTTAGGTTGTCTAATCCCATTAGATCTTAATACAGAATAATTTAGCTTATAAAAATTTCATTCTTAGACCTTATATTCTAAAATATATATGATCTAAAAATGAAACTTTTGTAGAAACGAAAATTTAGAGTTTCTTTAATTTTAAACATATGCCAACTGATTAATACCCATATGAGCAATTTCTAGAAATAAAATTTTGGTGCATGTTTAACATTCGCAATTACAATTTAGATTATATAGATATTTAAATGAATATTTTAATAAAAATAATGTAGCATGAAAACATGACTACTGATGCATGTTAAAGAAGGATAGACAACTAATGCCACGCAGCAGGTATAGAAGTATAGTGGACAGTTCGGGTGTGCTTCAGACATGATGTCTCAGTAGGTGTTCCTCCGGATTTATCTCCTACCTTATGAGAATATATCTAACTTTCTCGTTAGTTTAAATCGGCTCATTTCTCTTTACTTACAAGAACTAATTAAAATTTATTTCTCATCTGTATCCATTTCCTTGTGGTTCCCGAAAAATACAAAATAGAGCATCAACATCTTATCATTAATCCAAAACTTTAAACAGATTACAAATATTTCAGATTTTAAAATATTGAATAGCCTAAAGTTAGTCCAAATCATGCTTTAGAGCTCTTAAAACTGAATAACATCTTAGGCCATAACTACAGGTTAGCTAAAGATGATAAGAAACTGGAGGCCTTGTTATATAAATTTGTTGTAAAGGTATTAAGTGTATTTAATAACTGTTTTAAATTAGCACCAATATAAACTTTAAAAAGATTAAGTAAATATTATAGAAAAAATTGGCAAAAAGATTGTGAGATTTGTACGATTAACAGGATTATTTTAATCTCAGATCTTCCTTTATCATTCACTAAATCGGTAAATATATTAGCAGTAAACTATATAAAATTAGTGAATAAAGTACAATTTTTTTTTAAATATTATTGTTAAAGATCAGATAAAAATAAAATAAACAGTAAAGCAAAACGTATAGATTAACATCAATACCTAAAAAAACTTTTGCACTTTTATCAGTAAATTTAAATTTTTATATCCTAATATTTGATAACACAAATGCAATCACGCACATAAAAATAATGGTTTTATTAAATTAACAAAAACAAATTCTTTACAATACTCAATTTTTGTTAGAGAAATTCCGAATTCCAGAGAAAACACGAACAAGCAGGCCTAGAGCATTTTAAAGTTATAGAACACAAGGGAATAGATATATATTTCAACTTTAGACTAAACCTGACTAAACTGGATTGTTTATGATATGTAATAAAACTTTCTACATTGATTTTCCGTCCCTTAGTAATTTCTTGCGATTTAAAAATCGCTACTAGCGAAATTTATGTGAGTTGAATGAAAAGAATTATACACGTATAATATTAAGAAAGTTTCTAATTTAGCATCCGAAATTGTATTTTTAATATGAACAAGGAGATGCATCATAAAATTATTTTTCCGAAAAATATTAAATCTAGAAACAAATTTTTAATAGTTTAATTATAAAATTATTATTTAAATAAGTTCAAATAAATTCACCTCAGATTCAGGAATTAGTTATCTTTAATCTATAAGATGTTTAGAGAAATCATTTTCTGCATTTCTTTTATATTGATTAACTAATTATTATTTTGCACATCATTCAAATATATTTTGAATATTTCAATTTCTATAAATATTACTTCATCTTGTCTTTAAAGACTTTTCAGAACTTAAGTATCTAGATTCTAGATTATGTATTGCAAAGTCACATCTCAGTTTAAATAAATTTATAAATCTCATCTAAAGTAGAAATATATCTTAATTTTTTCACTTTATGCCAGTTTATTTGAAAATTTATTAGATCTAATATTTATAAAAATAAATTTATATTTAAAAGATTATACTGGTCATATTCTTTTTACTATATCGCTCGTTAGGCCCTATATGCCTTATGTCCAACAAAGTGATTAATTTTGTTTTATTACGATAAAGTATATAGGATTATAATAATGTTAACTATATATCTCAGGCCTAGACATAATCTGTAATGCATATTTTATAAGGATTAATTTTTACAGTCCTGTTTTCATAAAAAAAGACAAAAATTATTTCCTGTATACACGTCTAATAAACAGTTAATCGAACATAAATTAAAAAAATACACATTTCTGATTTCTAAATCTACAAAATCGATATATTTATTAAATATTTTTGATTATAACGAAAAGAGCATATGAATATTTTAAAATAAAACAATTGAAATAATAATTGTTCATATTTAAAACTAGTTATTTTAACGAAAATTGTTAAAGGAAACAGTACAATATTGGTTTTTGAACTTAATATTAATTAAAAAGTAAATAGTGGATCTGTAATCTAATCAGGCAATGAGAATAAATATGATAATCTACACGGAGATGGCGATAAAAAATTTATAGGCACCGTTCAAAGATTTTATATTTTATTATGAAGTAATGCCACTTTCGGTTATAAAAACTTTTGTATAGGCCTTATGTCAAAAAATCAATATCGCATAAAAGTTAATTGCTAAATTTTATTTCAAAAATGTTCATGGCATTGGAAAATCACCTTCGCTCGAAGAAAACTTAAGAAAAAAAATCAACAATACAGTACATTGTCTTATTATTATTAATTGTAATACGAAAATCAACAGAAGTAATGTATATATATATATATATATTTTATAAAGTGTAATGTGATTGTCGCAAATGTCTAGAATAATAGACAATACCCAATTTATTTTAATATTTCTTTAGAGTTTCTTGAAAAGTATATTTACACTGATTTTTCTTTATTTTTCTAATTCAAGTAGTTTAACTTAAATTATTGTCTATTTCATAATTAAAATTGTTAGAAATATATCATATGTATTGTCAATTTTGATGTAAACATTTTTACAGTTAATACTTTTCAGAATTTAATTTTTTGTTTCTATCTAAAAATTTTTTTTTGTTGTTATAATTGTTATTTTAACTTTTACGAAAAAATGGTAACGAAATGGATAAATAATAAAACAAAGGCCTCTTTTGTATTTTAGAGTGTTCCACTGTTTTTAAACAAAAAAAAATAAAAAATAGTATAAAATTCATAACTTATGAATCATAATTTACAAATACAAGATGTGCTTTCATTTGTATTAAAATTTTGCCAATATTGTTTTGTATTTTTATTGAAATTTTTATCTTTAGAAAGCAATTTCGACAATAATTTAAATTACTTGAAAAAATTTCGCTGATTTTTAAACAAAGAAAAATAAAAACATATATTGCTAAGAAAGAAATCATTAGTGATATAAAGAAAAATATTGAAGAAATAATTAGTGAAGAAAAGAAATCGTTAATTATATAAAATGTATTACTGTAGTATAGTGTTTAGACCCCAAAAATTTTGAAGTGTGAAAAATGAATATTTAAATTTTCTTCCATTTATTTAAAAAATATAAAGTTACAAAACATTTAACTTTTATCATAAATGATTAGGAATATAGTGACCTTGCTACATGTGCTGTATTTAAATCAATTCTATTTAAATAAATTTATCTTTTTATTCTGTAAAGAACACAAAGATATTTAAATCTTTTTAATAAATGAAAGTAACAAACAAATAGAAAATTATCTAATATGAATTAGTCACAGATAATTTTTGTTTCGTGACAATGATAATTTCAAATGATAATAATTTAAAAAATTCATTTGTAAGAATTTGTTTTGATTACAGGTTATTAAAAATAATTTAATACAAAACTATTATAAAATTGCATTGTGACTATTGCCATTTGTATAGAAAATATTTTTAAAAAATTTCATTATTAAGTTCATTGTATTTATTCTTATTTTTAATTATCATGCTCTTTGCTGATAATATTTATTTAAAACAAAATCTGGTAAGAAATAATTCTCGTCAGGGGTTAAACTTGAACTAAGATGTAATGAGAGGAAACATCGTAAATTAGTCTGTGGGTGGGAGTTAGCATCCTTTTTTTGGGCCTCTTACAAATTATCACTTTGGCGCATATTCTGAAACATCTGAAATATTTAAGGTGTCGTTTAAGTGGCAAAATTTTCTTTACCTATAAATCGTTTAACCTTTCTGTAAAACTATTATTTTATTTAATTTTACATTTAATAAGAAACATCACTGTGCTATTCATTTCTTTTGCATTAAATTATAGAATATAAAAATTAATAAAACTAAACGTTATTCAATTAAATAATTCCGTTATTTTTATAATAGTTTCAATTGGAAAATATTTTTATAACCTTTGTAAATTTCTTATAGTTGTAGATTTTCTAGTTTATTAGACTTATGACAATAGTCTTTATTATTAGGGAAAATGTAAGAAAAACAATAATTAACAAAAGTAGATAAAACAATTTGGTTTCATATGTATTCGTTAAAAACCAAACAACAGTTGAATAAGAAAAGGATTAAAAAATGATCATAAAAATTTTTTCCAGAATTTTAAAGATATTAAGAAAATTAGCACTTATTATATTTTTATATATGTTAAACCAATTTTAATATTTTAAAATATAGATCATCTAAAATAATTGTGTATAGAATATCATTTTATAGGCTTATAAAATATAATTACTTGTCGAATCTATCTATATAAGGGCTAATAGGACTTGAGCCCAGGACCTCCAACTTTTAGGAGGCCCCAAAAGCACAACATAAAGTATAAAATTGTTAAAGATATCAATATATGAAATTTCATTGATATCGATTACCTCAAGCTTAGGACCCCAGAAAGTTAGATTCGCCTTGTGTATAGACCCATATAATGTAATCAAGTTTCTTGTAACAAGTCTGTGATTTTAAAACCAAGAAACTCGGTTACATTATGTAGGCCTATACAGCCTACAAGCCTATAAAATGATAAACTATATACAATTATTTTAGATGATCTGTGATTTTAAAATAATAAATATTAAAATTGGTTTAGCACTCACACATATATATAAGGAATTTTTTTTTAATTAACATCTTTATAATTCTTGAAATAAATTTATGGGATTAATTTTATTTTCCATATTAACTACTATACATAAATTTCTCTGTATCATAATTCGAATTATTTATATTTAAAATTTTGACTTGAAAGTAATATAATTTAAATTCCATTTTAAAATAAAATAAAATTAACATTTAATAATTGTCTCATAATTATTCATCTTTGGTTAATTACATTAATCTAACTGTTGTGGTATTTAATTTATTACTACATACGTGAAAAAATAAAGTCAAATTAATAAAATTAGAAAAATTAAGTGAAAATCATTCTGCTAAGAAGAAATTTTAAAAAAAAATTATATTATGGCATGTAAGATCTTTCAATTCTTACCCTGAATATAATATTCTATGCAATACTTCAATTTGCCAACCATAAATAAATTTTTCGTTATTTTATCTCGAAATACATCGATACTTAACACTGATGATGTGAATAAAATCTTTGGAATTTTATAGCTTCATGCCAACAAGTTACTCGACATAACCTTTCAGACTTATTGATGTGAAATGTTAAGTGGAAGTTAATGATAGTGTAGAGACATTTTCTGAAATTTAATCGCTTTTTCGGGAATTTTAAAGTTAAAATCGCTGGGATAAATGGAAGTTAATTGTTCGCTTCAAATGTTCGATTAAACTGGTTAATTAGTGATTTTTAATTATAAAATTATATTATTAAAGCGTATAGATTAAATTTAATTAAATCACTAATCGTTTACAATGTAATAAAAATAATCGAGAGATTTCAAAATAAATTTGCATCAGAATGCTTTAAAAATATTAAAATTTAATCATCGACACTTTAATTAATTTTCGATTAATGTTTAAATTAGCATTAATTTAATATTTTTGAAATTATGATCTTGTAAACAAAATTTTAATCATATTTTGCGAACAAAATACTGATAAAATCATTTTTATAATATATTAAACATACAAATATTTCAATCAACTAGTTGCAGGAAGTAAATTATAATCTTTTAATTAGAGAGATTATAATGGTACGTAGATTAGCATCTATGTATTTTTTTTTTTTTTACTACAGATTGTAAAAATGCAAATAAAATTATCGTATAAATTAATAAAATTAAAAATGTATTTATTAATACACAACCATCCTGGAAGAATGATAAATAAAATAAAAATTCAGGGAAACATAAACAGATATTAGTAAATATGGTATAACAGAAGAAGCTTGCGAATCACTTTATTAATACAAAATGCAGTGAACTTTAAACTGACCATATACAGTATATAGCTAAGAAAGAATTTGTAACCTATAGTATATAATGTTTAGTTAAAAATTACTGTGTACATAAAAAAGAAAATTTAACGATTATTGAAGTTAAAAAATAACAGAACGAAATATGTAAAGAAAAAATTTCATTGTGTCCAAATTTTTATACATAAAACAAAACAAAAAATTATATAATTTATAAACAAAAAAGACATTAATAGTATCATTAAAATATTAGTATCATCAAGAATTTTCTTAAAGAGATGGAAGTTTACAAATCGTTATTGATTTGTGAATTTTTATAAATTTATCTTATATTTAATTTTAATATAGGCTCTTCACACAACATAAAAATATTTAAATCTTTTTAATAAATAAAAGTAACAAGCAAACAAAAAATTATCTGGTACGAGTTAATCATAGATAAATTTCAAATGAAAATATTTTAAAAATTTATTTTTAAGAACTTTACAGAACTTATTGTTTTGGTTACAAATTATTAAAAACGTGTACATAAAAAAAAGAAAATTCAACGATTATTTGCAAAATTTCTGTTTAAAAATCAGAAAATAATCGTTAAATTTATCCTTTGACCAAATGATTACATTGTATGTCTAGTAAAATCTTATTACAAATTATTAAAAACGTGTACATAAAAAAAAAGAAAATTCAACGATTATTTGCAAAATTTCTGTTGAAAAATCAGCAAATAATCGTTAAATTTATCCTTTGACCAAATGATTACATTGTATGTCTAGTAAAATCTTAAAAGTATTATATTTGATTTGTGAATAACATTTAAATTGGTAAATTATTATTTATCGCACATCAAAAATTATCGTTTTTTTATATGGGAAAAACATAAAGAAATTAATAAAATTTCTTTAATATAGAGATAAAACAATGCCTTGATCAGGAGGAAGTAGGTCTATTGATGTATGAAAATACTTCCTGGTATTACTTATTTCTTGCACTCTGCGATCTTCACGTTATCACTCGCATTCTTATCATGCTTCAGTGATAAATTTGCCATAATAAAAGTTGGAATTATGTTTACAGAAGTATGACAAAACATTTTACTTTTATGATTTTGGATTCTTTATAAAGATTTATTTTTCATATATTTTTTTTAATTCCTGATGACATCAATAATAATTCTTAAATGTAAATTATTAACAATTTACATTTAAAATTAATCTGTATTTATCTTTGAAAGTTTCTCACGATATGTAATGTTGGTTACATGACTAATTATTATTTAGTTTCTGAGAAAAGACTATAAAATATGCCTTTGTGAATTTAGTGACTGCAAAATTATGGCTTGAAATTTTATCGCATTAAAATAACTCGGATATATTTATTGTTAATTACAATCAGCTTAAGGAAAGTTTGACTGGAGTTAAGTCTACCAAACGATCTCTCAATAATTTATCTTCCTGAAAACCAGAAAAGTTAAACTCACTTCGATTACAATTAAAGTGTAAAATCAGTTAACTGTTAACTTTTAATAATTCAATCTTGAAGCATTAATTTATCAATTTTGGAGTCTAAATTAAATTTTCAGTTGTAAATTGATTATTAATGAATAAATTATTATGATAATACTTTAACGATCACTGAGATTGATAATATGTCTCTAATATATAAAAGAAATTATGAAAAAAAAAATTGTTACATTGAATTATGTTCAGTTTTAATAACAATAGGATTATGGTGAATTAGATATCTAAGAAATTAAATTATTATTAAACAAATTTAAGATAAAATTGAGAAACAGGTATATACTTTATACCTCCTTTTCAATGAATTAAACTAAATTTAAATAAAATTCAATATTTAAGTTGAGAAAAATAATTAAAAATATAATTTTATTATATTTTAAGCTTGAGAAAGTAGAAAATAAGCTAATTACATGATACTGATATAGAAAAAAGCAATTCTTCATTTTTATCTAACATGGCAGAACCATGTAGCTGTGAATAATATATAATTCATGTTTATAAAAATTTTATTTTCTTCATTTTTATCAAACATGGCAGAACCATGTAGCTGTGAATAATATATAATTCATGTTTATAAAAATTTTATCTTTATAAATATACAAAAGAAGATAATCATATAACAGCTTTTTTTATGATTAATACTAAAAGTCTAACTCTTTAATACTGTAATTTACTTTTCAATAGCCTGTTATTTCTGTTTACATTCAGATATTGCCACTACAGAATCGATTTTTGAGTTAAAATTATGTGTGTAGATTTTTTAAGAAAAATTCCTTTAAAAACTTTAAAAATTTATAAAAATGTTTTTATTATTTTTATAATTAAATTTGCTTTTTAAAATTCCTATTTATGTTCCTATAAGATGTAATATTTATAAAGTTATTTATCTCTTCGTCAGATTTTAAACGAGAATTATATGAAACAAATTCAAATTCTTCACTGTTATATTAGATTTAATATATAGATTTAAAGATATTTTCGCATAAATCGAACTGATTTGCATAGATTCACTTAAACATTGAAAGGAAAAATATTGACATTCAAACTGTATACAGTTAACATATCTGGCGAATATATAAATATTTTATGATGCACTCCACTTTCATATAACTTAAAGTAGAATTATTTAAATCATAACTGTTTTTGGAGAATTGAATATTATTTATTTTATTGAATATAGGTTACATGAATATATAAATTAAATATTAATATAAAGATATATAATTTTATTTAATATTATATAAAAATATTTATTTTATATGGAAGAAATTTATTTGAAAACAAAATTATTGCTTTAATTACGAAAAAGTTAGAAATATAATTTAAAAATCTACGTCGTTATTCGTGACAAAAATATAAGATAAAACAAAAATTTCATTTTCTCGGATTATTATTTTGATAGGCAAAATAGATGAATGAATACAAGGTAAATTAAAGATATGGAAACTATAAAAGTGCAAATATACTGCATAGAATATAAGAATTATTTTAAAAATTCAAATTAAAATTAAAACGATGGGAATTTCGCTTTAATATTTATACAAATTGACCTTTTCGTGATTTGCTTTCTGATTTTTATAATTTCGAGATAATTTTTATTTTATTTAAATAATTAGGGCTTACTGCAATTACTCTTTGTAATATATTGTACTATATTTTATATTTAATATTATATAAAAATATTTATTTTATATGGAAGAAATTTATTTGAAAACAAAATTATTGCTTTAATTACGAAAAAGTTAGAAATATAATTTAAAAATCTACGTCGTTATTCGTGACAAAAATATAAGATAAAACAAAAATTTCATTTTCTCGGATTATTATTTTGATAGGCAAAATAGATGAATGAATACAAGGTAAATTAAAGATATGGAAACTATAAAAGTGCAAATATACTGCATAGAATATAAGAATTATTTTAAAAATTCAAATTAAACATAAAACGATGGGAATTTCGCTTTAATATTTATACAAATTGACCTTCTTTTCGTAATTTGCTTTGTGATTTTTATAATTTCGAGATAATTTTTATTTTAATTAAATAATTAGGGCTTACTGCAATTACTCTTTGTAATATATTGTACTATATTTTATATTTTAATTTTCATTTCTGAATTTTTCAATAGTCATAATTTATGTAAATAGGTTACTATCTTTTTCATTTAATTATGTTTTTCATACATTATCTTGATCAGATTTGTAATACAGTATTTTGTTCAGGCACAGATCTTTTTTTAAGTTATTTGTAATATACTTACCTGGATGTAAATTAGTCACCTATCTGTCCACAATATATTTCAAACGTCTTAAATAATTCAAATTCTAACGAATTATTTCTTTTATCTATTAATTTTGAGACTCATGTTTGATCGAGTTATTAATTCGCGGCCTTCAAAACCATAAAATGTTAATATTTCTGAAATTATTTGCTTCATGTGAATGATCTTAAAATCATTTTAAAGAAATTCAGATATATTTTACAAAAAAATATTTTATGCAATTATTTTTTCTGCCATAGGTTCGCTATGGGGGGCGAATCTATGGCAGGCCTGCCACGCTGGAAAATTTTGGGGTATATAAAACTTGAAACTGATATAGAATAAACGCTCAATAATCCGGAGTTAGATTATCGATGTTTTATCTTCGATGCAAGATTTTTTTAGAGATTTTTGCTGAAAGATTTTTAAGGGTCCCACATTCGTTTATTTATTATATCTTAGATAATCGGCGATAATAATTAGTCAAATTAGAATTACAAATATTGCAAATAAGCAAACTTTTTGTTTCTATTTTCAATAAATCATAGAGCGTTTGAATATATGAAGATATGCAATTTATTTATTTTTTAATATTAAATTCATTGTCCATAATTCCGATTTTTTTGAGTATTTTGCGAATAATCCAGGAAAATTATTTTTCGGACTACCCGGTTAATCGGGCGCCTATTGTATTATTTAAAATTCGGATCGGCACTCGAGATAGAATCTTTTACAAAAATTTTTCCAAATTTTGTACCCATTCTTAAAAATATTCGGAAAAATCTCGATTCAAATGTTTACAATTTAAAATTTGAATGTCTAAACATTACATATTATTTAAATTTTGGACCATAATTAAATTTTTATTGACACAATATAATTATTAATTTTGAAATCTGCACTTAGTCTTTTTGCAAGATGGAGACAATTCGAAATTTTTAAAATTTTATATTTTAAAAATATTTGCCATATATACTATGAAAAATATTAAATTCATTTGAAAGGAGTTTTGTTATGGCTCTAAAATTGTTCTTATTGAAGGATTTATATTTTTATATGCTGTATTATAATACTTTCAATAATATCATTGAATTCAGTTCAATGATTTTTAATGATGTTTTTGACAACTTGGTTTTTGAGGAAAGTTATCATACTATTTTTAGATAGATCAAAATCGAAAAAATAAGCATGATTAGCAAGTTCTTTAAATATCTAAATTTGTTATTTTCAAAGACATTAAATTAAATCTTGAAATTTTACCTAAAAATATGAATATCTCTAAAAAGTTTAAAAGATTTTTCTCAATTACAACTTTAATTTTTATGACATAATCATATTTTTATGGAAATGTACATAACTTATAAACTTTGTTTCAAAATTAACAGCGAAATTAAACTTATAAATATAGAATTTTATAAATTTAATTCCCCAGCACATGATCATAAAATATATTTCTAAGTATTAATTTAAAAAATTTTTATTTTGTAGCATATAGGTTTTCACAGATTATTTTTCAAACATTTCCTCCCATTTAACATTTTGATATTTAAGTCTATTTTTTTGGGAAAATGTTAGTTTCTTTAGCATTAATATTGCAATTCTTAAAATACGCAGAAAATAATAATAAATTAAAATAATATATATCCTATAATGAATTGATGAAAAATAATTACATTTATTTTTTTATATGTTAATCTTTATGCCCTTCGTAGAACTTATAATTTTCAAACTTACGGAAGTGATTATATGTCTTTTTTTCTAGGGAATCCATCAAAAAAAAAAAAAAATTGCATTCTGAAAGCAAAAATTGGAATATTAAAAAGTTCAAATCACAGCAGGTCTCATTCTCTTTGGCAACAAAATTTATCATCGAATCTTCACGGCCATGTTCTTTTATGATTTGTTTAACTAAAATTCTCTGTATCAACAAAATGTAATATATCATCTCTAAAATGATTTTATTTGAAATTATTTATAATTAAGTATGAATTACTTAATTTGTTTAGGATTTAGGATTCATACTTAATTATTAAGGATTAATTAACTGTGTTTAGGATTCATACTTGAAATCCTAAACAATTATTTATAATTAAGTATGAATGGTTCATACTTAATTATAAATAATAGTTTATTAGTTATTCTTCTTTATGAAAATCAAATGTTACAAGCTAAATTCGTAGTTAGCAACTGAAGATTGTAAAATTTATGGATATCTAAAATATAATGTTTTTGTTCTTTGCTAAAAAAATTATTGCTCTTTTTTGAGAATAAGAGATAAAATCTAAATTGAAGAGCTTTTAAATTTTGATAACCAATAACTATTAAATCACTTTTTAGAAAAAATATGTAAACAAGAATAATAAAAATTATGATTGCAAATGAGTAAAAATGGCAGCAAAAAATAATTAGGATTTAAAAAATATGATTAATCCATTCAATTTAAAGATTTTTCTATAAATTTTTATATATACTGTACAGTACAAGACAATATTTTTGTACTTATAGAATATATAGAATGATTCATTGATAAATGAGATAATTTTAGCAATATATAAATATATATATCAGAAAAAAAATTAAAAAATCCATTGTCTTCGATATATATATTAAACCGATCGGTTTTTTCTTCACAATACTCCTATAAAATGTATTTAATATACCATATAAATTTATTATAAAAATAAAAATTAATAATGATTTCCAATTTTTTAGTACAATTTCTTCTAAGCTTCCAGCCAATCAATAAATACATGTTCAAATTTAATTTTAATATGAAATTTTAATAAGTAATATTAGTATTTCACTAGTGTTCACTAATATAAGAAATAATATTTCACTTTGTTTTCATTTAATTTGGTCTTGAACTACCAATCCTCAAAATTATTTCATTTATAAATAAGGCTGGTTTTAATTATGCACATTAAATATTTAACCTATATAAGATCGGAAGAGCGTCGTGTAGGGAAAGAGTGTAGATCTCGGTGGTCGCCGTATCATTAAAAAAAAATATATATATCAATTTTTCATTATCTGATTTTCTAATCATTCTACTGTATCATGAACAATAAACATGTTTTCTGTAAAAAAAAGAGTTTTGCATGAAATCGATATCAAGTATTAATTTAATCAGAAAAAATAATAAATGTTTTTTGGAAAACTAGATTTGCATAATTTTGTCAGGTAATTTGACTATCAACAAATATTAAGAGTATTATATATATAAATTTCTAATTTTAAATAAATATGTAGCCTATTTATAATAAATAAATGTATATTTAATATTACATATAAATTTATAATAAATTTATTGTAAAAATAAAAATTAATAAAAAATTTCCAATTTTTTAGTGCGATTTCTATTTTAAAAAAAATAAATAAATTTTATATTTTTCTAATTTTCAGAAAGATGAATTAACTATTATTTACAAAAATTTCAATAATTATTTACGTGATTTAATTAATTCGTTTTATACAAACTGTAAAATATATTATTTATAATTTAAAATTATATTGAATATTTAATTAACAAATGAGATTTTATTAAAAAAATATGCATAAATTTTAATCGGTTAATATAAGTAGAAATATTAATTATTAATGAGGTTAGTTTGTTTTAAATTCTCTTAATAAAAAATTCTCAATATCAGTAAAAACAGTACATCTTGATTAAACAGAATTACGAAACTAGTTAAACGATCTAGTTTAGATTCATTTTTGGTTATAGAATTCTTTCAATTTATTTTAATTTGATAAATTAAAAAAACAAAATATAGGACGATAATGAATATTCAATACAGTAGCTTAACAATTTAAACTAACACAATTATCTAAACATTAAAATAAATTAACGATTAATGACTGTATTATCGCTAGTTAAATGATTGTTAAAGATGGAACGAATCGTATTCTAATCAATGTAAATAAAAAATATCTGGTCCATTTTATTGTTTTTTGAGAGAATACTAATGATGAAGATGTTAACCATATTTTATTGAAATTTTTAAACTCAAAAAAATGTCTGAAAATAAACTATATCCTACTTTTAAACGAGGAAACACTATTATACCCAAGTGTTTTTTTAGTAGCATTTTTTTTTATTTAAACTAATGAGAACAATATTAAGTAAAATAAATAAATCTATAGTCTGCACCGTCTTTCAATATTATTTTATTCTATTTTTATATTTGTGGCTTTTGTAAATTTCACTGTTTACATTTTAGAAACGTATTACAACACTATTTTCATTTTTTAACATTCTGAATGGCATCCTTGAGATTATACTATCTGGAAATTTTATAAAAAAAATTATAAAAAATTTATCAATCTAGCCTTATAAAAATTTTTTATAAGGCTAGATTGATAAATTTTTTAAAGTTCAAGAACTCTTCAAAATCCATGAAAACAATTTTTTAAAACTTTAAATTTAAACTTCTTGGCATCTATATCATAAAAATGAAATAAATTTTTAAAATATTTTTGAGATTTTTGAAATAATATGATTCGATAGTCGATTCATCAATTTTGATGAAATAATCGAATAAAATTTTATCTTATTGAATATCGGAATGTAATCACCAAAATTCGTTCTAAAATTTCATTGATGAGACAACTTTCATCTACTATATTTGATTTTCGTTCTACTGAACTATGGATTATTCATGAATTTATTTAGAGTTTCTACCTGCTTTTTTATTTGTTGATGTGTTTGTTGAATAAACTGCAAATGATTGATGAATTTTTGAATAACAGACTCTATATCTGTAATAATTGATAACTCAAGATTGTGTAGGTATCTTATAGTGACGCGACTCTTTTTTAAGTCGCGACGAACTAATGCGATATCGCTGGCGATGTAACTTCGCGAAAACAAGATTTCTGTGTATACGAAGTGGGCGAATATGCCAAAAGTCTTATATCGCGATCACTTTCTACAATTTTTTTCTTGAATAAAAAGTATGTCTTCAAGATTTTAATTATTTCAACTATATTATAATCTTAATCTGTTTATATTTTTAGCTTTATCTTAATAATTATGTTCCATAATGAGGGAGGAAAAGAATTATTAGTACAGTTAACTCATAAAAAAGATTTAAGACACATTTTAAGTGATGAAATGTAAAAGTTTAAATGTAAAAAATTAATAATTTAAAATCGAAATTTAAATTACTTATCTAAAAAATAAGTTTTCCAATTACGAAATTACATTATCGAAATTCTTTTAAAGATTTTAATATTATTATAGTAAAAATTATAGTTAAAATTTTATAATAAATCTGAATATGGATTTATAACTTCTAAACATTCTGAAATTATTTTATATAAAATTTTCTGATTTAATTGAATGCATTTTTAGATTTACAATTTAACAATCAATCAATTAATTCAATATAAATTATTTATAGTATGTAATTTACGCACCAAACATAAATTGCTAATTATAAAATTATTTCCTGTTTATAAATATTTATAAAGCAAAAACAAGATACTTTTTACACTTCTCATGATTTTTTTCATCATTTGTTACTTTACACCACTATTGAAGTTGCAGAATCTCATAGTTTCTTCATAATTCTTCACTAGGAAACGTTTGCTTTTACATTATCTATTAGATTAGGGGTGGGCAACCTCCGGCCCGCGGGCCACATTATTTTATTATATCTAATATCAACGCTATGTATACTTACATATCTGTACCTTCTCTTTTTTAAATAAAAGATCGGAATGTATGCGGGCCACATTATTTTATTATATCTAATACAACGCTATGTATACTTATACCTGTATCTTCTCTTTTTTAAATAAATACTTTTATTATCAATTGTTTTTGTCATTCAACGCTATGTATACTTACATATCTATACCTTCTCTTTTTTAAATAAATACTACATTTAATTGTTTTTGTTTTGGCTCGTGGTCCACTATAAATTTTTCTATACGGCCCCCTACAAAAAAAAGGTTGCCCACTTTTTTTTAATAAATACTATTATTATCAATTGTTTTTGTTTTGGGCCCGTAGTCTCACCATTCTATTATCAATTGTTTTTGTTTTGGCCCGTGGCCCACCATAAATTTTTCATACAGCTCCTTACAAAAAAAGGTTGCCGACCGCTGCTATAAATTATTATTTTTCCCTACAAAAAAAAGGTTGCCCATCCCTGTATTAGATAATGTTATTATTGATGAGAATATTTATCTCGTCATCCATAGATGGCGCTTTCTTCTTTAAAAAAATTTAATTTTTTTTAAATATTAAAAGTTTTATTAATTGGGATATTTTCTAATTATTTTCGAAATATAAATTTAAGAATTTATGTAATATAGGTTTGACACTTCGACTGAGTAATCTAACTGTTTAATTTAACTGTTTTCATATCGGAAACAGACATATTATTAATTTTTTTTAGAAATTTTTAAAGAAATGTTAGTTTGATATGAATAAATATCTAATAAATATCATGCTTTTAACTCAAATATCTTAAATAACTTCTGTGCAATATCGTCTTTATAAATTAATAATTTACATTTGTTTCCAGGTAAATATAAATTTTTAGAATTTAAATGTTTAATAAATAGAATTAATTCTTTTATCAATTGAAAGAAAGAAAAAAATTCAATGGTCAGGTACCAGTTATTGAAAAGTATTTCCTTGGACTTATGGATGTTAATTTTCAATACTGTTGCTTGATAAACGTACTTCTTCTTTACCCAATAATAGCAATTAAAGTAACCCTATATTATGCATATATGGATTTTTTTTCGCGATGTGGAAATACTACAACAATGGTATATAAATATATTTGCTTGATGACAGATGTTACCGTTTTGAAATTTTGAACTCTTTGGTATTTCTTATTTTTATTTTTTTGAGAAGCTATACAATTGGCAGCAATATTAGTGACTAATATTTAAATGAACTCGTTCAAAATGAGGTATATATATATATATATTTTTAAATTATATATATAAATTCAAAACAGGAGAGATTGTGCTTCAAAAGCCATGTTATCTATGTTTTAAATAATTAGTATAATCATATATGACAGTTTGAAGTCTGCTTGTTTAGAAATAAATAATAATAAAAACAATGCAAATTTTCTTCGAAATATTTAGATTATTAAAAAATCCTATTGCTTAAAAAACATAACTGAAAATTTTTAACTAACATAGCTTTTCATATAACATTTCACTACATAAATTTAACTTTTTAGCCTATACAAAGTTTTGTTTTGACTGTGCCACAAATATAGCAGAAAAGACAATTATTTGCTCTTCTTTTATTTAAAACTGATGTTTTTTTCTTGTTAAAATAAACATTTTTTTTTCAATTCAGTTGTAATTATTTCTATATACACACATTAGAGATTCTTTTATCAATTGAAAGAAAGAAAAAAATTCAATGGTCAGGTACCAGTTATTGAAAAGTATTTCCTTGGACTTATGGATGTTAATTTTCAATACTGTTGCTTGATAAACGTACTTCTTCTTTACCCAATAATAGCAATTAAAGTAACCCTATATTATGCATATATGGATTTTTTTTCGCGATGTGGAAATACTACAACAATGGTATATAAATATATTTGCTTGATGACAGATGTTACCGTTTTGAAATTTTGAACTCTTTGGTATTTCTTATTTTTATTTTTTTGAGAAGCTATACAATTGGCAGCAATATTAGTGACTAATATTTAAATGAACTCGTTCAAAATGAGGTATATATATATATATATTTTTAAATGAAAATCAAGCCAATAGTTTCAAATCCAATGAAAAAATGTTTATATGTCGAATTATTAGTAAAATGGGAATTAAAACATTTGTATGTTAATTCATATTTTGCTCTAGATTCAGAATTCTTTAAAATTTCTGAAAGAGAAATTTTCTATGCCAAAGATTTCCTTGATCAATTTAGGTAATTTTTCCTTATCATCATCATATATTGGAAACAGTTTATATATAATAATTTCTATATGTTAGTTATGAAGATTTGTAAATATATTTTTGTCAAAATTTAATTAGAAATAATCAATAAATTTAGTTAATTTATTGATTGGGAATTTTTAATTTGTAAATATTTAATACGTTATCAGTATTTTCATTTCGAAAATTATTTTTAAATCAAACATAAAAAGAAACTGAGTTTTGAGGATCGTCTGGCCATATTTTTTTTTTTACAAATTGTCTGAGATTATTAGACTAATGATGATAATAATAATAATTATAATAATAATCTCCAATGACAGTTAACACGCGATTCGAAAACCAATTGCAGTCCACATATTACTAATTTTTTATGGGTCCAAGTGTACAAATTAGTGAAGGGAGACTTTGGCAATATGGACAAAACGACGAAACACAAAACTTCACAATTCCGTTCTAAATTTACTATCGCTTTTTTATGGTCATAAAGATCGATGTACGATCTTTAATCAATAATACACAACATGTAATTTGCATGTATACTGTTCACCGGATTAATTACTGTTCTCAATAGAATTTCATACTTATTCGTTGACCCAAGAAATCTTTCTTCGTTTCCACAACTTTCTAGATGCATGTGCTGTGTTTTTTTTTAAATTTAATTATTATTATTATTTTTGTTTTAATATTTCTCTGAGGTTTTTGTTACGTACAGTAGTTACTCTGCACTTTAATAGTTTTGCATACACACATACAGTATATAATATAATTGTCTCTCTCTCTTTCTGGACAGCATAGTTTGCCATATAGTGACAATACGTATTTGTCACTTAGCATTAGTTGCTTGACCTGATCCCGTGTTATGATTATTCTGATTATTTTCAGAATTTCTTTGCGAACTTTTCTTGCTTTTCATCCTCCTATTTTGAAACCAAATCTTAACTTGCCTTTCGGTGAGATTAAGATTACGTGCCAGTTCCCAACGCTTTTGTTTTGAAACATATGCATTGAACAGGAACTCCTTTTCAAGTTCTAATGTCTGGAACTTGGAGTAGGGTTTGCGTTTCTTTCTCACTGTCACATTACCCGTCCATTCCAGTGGATTAGTTGTCACTGAATCGGATGCTGCAATTATAAATTACGGTAAATTAATACTTATACATTATTATTATTTAATCAAAACTTCTTAAGGATTAATTATTAATTATTATGAGCTCGGATTTAACACTTTTATAAAGACGAAAAGCATCGATATGTTGCATATTTATAAATTTAAATTTATATTACATTAGATGAAATGTCTAATTTTATAATATTTAAATGACACGCTTTACATTTTTTTTTTAATTGTTTCATTTCTATAATTTTCCATATTCAGATGACACATCAAACCTTTTGAATATAATCAAAATGACACATCCTATTTTATATAATATGTATGATTGAAAATATGTAGCCTATAATTTGTATCCGTATGAGTGGCCTACATAGGTCACCATCATAAAGATGGCTTACAATTAATTACACATTTTCTAAATACTATAAAAAATAAAAGTATATAGACAATATATATATAAATTTGATATTACTAACTTAGAATGTTATTCTAATATTATCTGAATTATACATGAATGTGCAAAATATGCAAAACATAATTTTTTAAATTTGCATATTAAAAATATGCAAGTTAATATTGTAGCTGTTAATATCACTGCAATTGTTACGGCTGCTGTTAAAATTGAAATTTTTGTGTCTTAGCTAAAGCTAAAAATACTTAAGTCTGTGTCTTAAAACATAGATTTAAGCACTCTAGGTATATTATGAATTTAAAAAAAATCATAAATAAAAATATAGTTATAATATATTCATAGAAATAATAAAAATATTTTTATTGTTTAGATCGAGCGATAAACGAAAATTATGTTTTTGCTTAATTACTTAAAATATTATACTAAGTTAATGTATAATAATACCTATATTTAATATTCGTAGTATATTCTTATGTGTTCATTAGTAGTGTAACTTTATGTTTAACATATTGTACATACAATAAAATTATAGAATTGATTCAACTAATAAGCTACAAATTAATGCCATTTACGACCTGTCAAACTTGTTGGAAATGTAATAATTTTTATAATTAAGCAATAATTAAATATAATTTAAATAATTTAATTTTTTTAAAAATTGAGAATATATAGGGCCTATACAAAATTTCTTCAAATATATTAATATTTTTATTTTTAATAGCAATTTTCAGACAGGAAGCTTTCATTACGCAATAATATTTAACTAACGAGATTGAAAATTAAACTTGACCAAGATATGAATAATAAAATATGTAAATTAATATAAATTCTCCATTCTGGTTAATTTGTGTCATGTTTATACATTTAATCGATCGGAAAATAATCCTAATCGATGATTTAAAGATAGCTTTTATGTGCTTTAATTAATATCTTCGTGTCCTACACTTTTATTAATAGACAAATATAGAAATCATTAATTTATCGAAAATATCGAGATACAATATTTAAAACGTAAAACAGAAATACGTAAGAAAGTCGAAGATTTCGTGACTTAAGTTAACGATCGAAAGCCATAAAAATTTTAAATGTGATACAATAAACGTGTTTCTATGCAGTTCGTATAAAACAAATGGAATGCTTTGTGTTTCCTGTCGTCACAACTTCTGAGAGACATGATTTGATGATTTTTGAAGGTCATTTAATACTGGATACTTTCAATCGTCACTAAAAGCAATTTGTTTGATTATAATTAATTTAACTGTCATATTGAATTTTTATTTAATACGTATTAACATCCTCATAAATAATTTATGCGATTAATATGTCCACGTAAATATTTTAAGTGATTTAAATCGTGTTAAAAATGATATTATTAACGTTATCAAAAGTCTCATAAATTTTCATTATACGAGCTATAGAATAAATTAAATATATTATTGTCATCGAACTATTCGATAAAACTGATGTGATAATCGAAATCTGAATAATCGAAAGTTTTAAATATTCGATTTTTTTATTATTACATTTATATATATAATTTCTAATAAAATTTAATAATTATTCACGGATTAATTAGAAACCAGTTATGATATATATATATAATCTTTAATCTTCCATTTAATCTAAGAATTAGAATAAATAACTATTAATAAATTTGCTTTAGGGACATTAACGGAAACGATGGACAAACATCTGATGAACATTCCTATAAATCGAATACATCATATTTAAAATATGTTTGCCGTTTCACATTCTGTTGATAGACTAACGGAATTATTGATATTAAATTTCCTATTAGAATATATATTACACATTATTATAATTTTATTCGCACGTATATGATAATGCGAATGTTAAAAAGGTGATAAAATATAATAGGCCTATAAAAAGTTGCATTTAAATGCTTTTATTGATAAATTATGTAGTACTATTATCACATAATAAAAAATATATTATGGTGTTTTCAATAAAGAAAACATTTAAGTGCATTTTTCTTCGTACACTAATGTTTGCCCTCCAATTTTAAAGCGAATTTTTATAAAGTTACCTGTTAGATATGAACAGCAATTTATTAATAATTACACCAAATTAATCTTGTTTTAATGCTTGTGTTTGCGTTGTAATCTTAACATTTAATAACTTTATAAGCTGTTAAAATTAATAAATTAATAATATTTATCTATAAAATGATGTCTAAATAGCAGGCCTATATGATTTTATCAATGAATGTTGATCTAATGTAAAATATAAATTATTATAATTTTTAGACTTACAAATATAAAAAAAATTAATAATATTTTGTATTTAATATATTATTACTATTATTTAAACTTAAAATTTTAAGTGTTATAATATTTTAAACGTTAGTTTGTAGGTTTATATATGAACTGACAGCAGCATTCAAGGTTTTAAAACAGGTTCCGTTGATGTGTGATTTGAATAATTTAAAAGTTGATAGATTAAAATATTCTTAACGACAAATATTACTACATAAAAATTCTATTTTATTTTTTATCCGTTTTATCATTTGGGTATTGAAGCATAACTTCTAATCACGAATTAGTTGAGGTTAATTGTAGGAATATCGCAATTAATAATTCTTTTTAATAAAGATTTGATGATTCTTCCTGATTTAAATAAAAAAAATCATCATCATTATTATTTTTTAATATAAAATAATAATGTAATTCTAATTTTCAATAAAATAAGCAAAATTTTTATTGCATAAAACATTTAATGAGTTATTAATGTAATGCATGTTTTGCAAACTGTTAATGTAGCTTTTTCATTTCAAAAAAAGTTATTTTTTTATTGTTTACAAACACTAAAAATTGGCTATTTAATTATAAATATTATAATTACATTATTTAAAGAAAAAATTTTAAAAAATTGTATGAATACAACATAAAATTATCTAGTAATATATCATAATGTAAATAAGTTATCATTTAAATTCATAATTATTTCTAAAATATTTTTAAAAATAAAAAATTATTATTAGAATAATTCGATTTAATTTTAAATTATAATTTTTAAATTATTTACGTAATTAAAAAAAGAAAACATTAAAATAAATGAAGTATATGGGCGTTGATAATTTAATACAATTAAAATAAGATATATCACGGGGCTGTAATAAAATTAAAATGAACAAACGTGTTATATTTAATACAAAAATCCTTCAGACTAATTTAATGCTCACTTTCTATCAGTTGTTTAAAATTAATTAGATGTAATGTTAACATAATATATATATTTTTTTCTGTTTAACAACCTCTCAGTTAAATTATTTTTATTTAACAGCAACAACAAGCAATAAAAGAATCCATGAAAGCAATAATAATTTTGATATTAATGTTGATAATTTTTTATAAAAAGTAACGAATTATATGAAAATAAATTAAAATAGTTTTTTTTTTTTTTAAATTGGAAAATATTGTAAACATTAAAAAATACAATGTATTCATCTTAAACAAATGTGTATAAATTTGTCACGAAAAATTAAAATTATTATATTCTTTTATATAATAATTTGCTAATGTTTAAAATAGTTATTTAATTTAAATAATATCCAATAAAATGAAATTTTTGTTTAATTTTTAATGAAAATTATGAAGGGGATAGGTTGTCACACTCTCCCCTTAGTCAACATAATGTAACTAGCCCATAGCCTGAGGTCACGTAGTTGACCTTGGATGGATGATGTTTGACAATAATTATGCACCCCTGGTCTACTAATTACTTGTTTTGAATGCAAATAACACAAAATTACTTTATTATTTAAATTTTTGTGTTATATTTAAAATATAACTAATGTAAACAAACAATCAGCTGATTTAGAAAACCATTAAGCATTTCCCGCCATAATCTAGGACACCGACTGCCGCGTCGATTGTCAAGCATGGTATTGGTTGCTTTACTTCTATGATAAATAGAAATTTATATATTTTTAAATAAAACTAATTTATCCAATTTTGTGTGTGGAAAACAGCAAAATCATGTTATTTACAAGGGGCCAAACTTTCCCTTATAATAAAAAAATTATAATTTATTGGACAAAGATATCTGTAAAAAAAGTACGGATAAACCAAGAAGGAAATGTGGAACATGATAGAGCAAGTCAGACAAATTCGGACAGACTGTTCTTGAATTTTTGGGGGTGCAAAGATCACAAATGTGTTAATTGATTTGGATTGGGTTCAAATTAAAGGGTTAATTAAAAATTTATTAAAACATCAACGTAAAATCAAATTTTTGAGAAATACGACAGAAATATGAAAAATATGATAGAATTTGCTTTTAGCCATTTTTTCTCAATTTAACCAAAATTAATGAAATTATTGGGCTTTAAATTTTGTCTAGGCTGTCGAGTTATAGGAGCGCAAGACAGAGTGTGCATGTCTAAGGAGCTGAGTTGGTGGAGCGGGGAAAGGTTAATGTTAAGTGCTTGCTTAAGATATTTTCATGTGATTTGTTGATTATATGGAAGAAATGCACATACAATGTCTCCCCCTAGGTCGTGCACTTGTGTATATGCAAACAAGCTTTTAAGACAGTGCACGAGAAATTGCTTATTGCACATAACTTGAGTCAAAAACCTAAAGAAAAATTTTGAACTGAGAATAAAATTGGTATAAAATAACCAATATATATTTTTTCTAAATATATATAAGTTCTAAATAATCGTGTAGAATGTTTCATCAGTTTGATTTTTTCTTTGTATCCAAAAATTCTCCACTAAATTTGACCCAGCTTCTTTTCTCACTATAACTGATATTCTTACTCCTCTTGTTAATTTTCTGTTGTCATGTTTTAACAGTAATAAAACCAACAAAATTTCCAGAATTATCATTACCAATTGTAATAAAATAATAGTAATTTGAATTCATACTATTAATTTTGATATTTCTAACAAACACACACACAAACACACTTCAAAATAGCTTTGAAAATTTTTATTTTTTTATACCATAAATTCAACAATTTTGGATAGAATTTCCAGTTTTCTTTTAATTTTTCATGTATTTTTCATTTGAAAATGACATTTCAAAAAAAATTAAAAATACCATTTTTAAATCATAACCCCTACATGCGATGAAATTTCTTTCTCAATAATTGGTATCAATATTTTAAATTAAACATCTATAGAATTGGCAATATTTCAAATAAAGAATTATTCAATACTTACTCTATTTGGCATTAAAAGCAATTGATGTCCTCTTTTAACACTTCCAGATTCTA
Source organism: Olivierus martensii (assembly GCA_000484575.1). Lineage (NCBI taxonomy): Eukaryota > Metazoa > Arthropoda > Arachnida > Scorpiones > Buthidae > Olivierus > Olivierus martensii. Next base: position 85,865 of record AYEL01073632.1, read on the forward strand.
CTTTACCTAAGACAACAGTTCCCATATCCTGTAAATGAAATTCATTATTTTAAACACATCCAAATAGCTTCATATCAATTTAGTGTTCTTATCTTCTTTATACCTTTTAAGAATTAAATGGCTTTACAAGGATAAAAGCAACAATTTTTAGTCAAAGTATAATTTTACATTATTTTATAAATATACTGAAATTTTCATTTAATGTGTCTGTATTTAATGAATTCAGAAATAATAGATGCTGTCTACAAATGACTAATCATTAAAAAAAATCAGATTTTAGGAAATTGTTATATATATTTCGTGGATGTATTATCCACGATATATTTACTTAAAAAATCATACAATTGAATTATGAATTTCAATGAATAAAATGAACTTATTATGAATAAGTTATTAAAGCAACAATTGTTTTTTTTTTTTTTTTTTTTGTAAGCTTGGTGGCTAAAGAGAATGCCCCTCTCCAATTAAAAAGAGTACTAAGGGAGCTGAAATAGGGGAAGTAAGGAAAAATAAAATAAATTAAAGTGCAAAGTACCTAAACCTACAGTGTAAGTGAAAGGGAGCTAGGATAACGTTAGTAAAAAGAGAGGTTAAGATGGCAAGATGTTAGTAAGAAATAGTTAGTAAATTAGGAAACTAAATTTAGGGAACATGT